>JAJOZX010012089.1:32500-107957 GCA_023014485.1 Bathynomus jamesi | reverse complement strand
ATCCACAATTAATTTATTCATTTTCCTTATTATTATTATTATTATTATTATTAGTTTACTATTTAAAGATATATTTTTCTAATTAAAGTGAGTAGCTTACATCATCGCATCGCCTATTTTCCCGGGAAGAACACCACCTAATTCACGATGGACCTCATTCTTAGAGCCGCTGACCCGAGCTAACACTTAACGTGATCTGACCTAACCGAGCATTACTAAGCTAACACCTAACGTGACCTAATCAAACGGGCATTAACCTAACCTAACCCAGACGAGGGTATTCCTAATTTTGACCCGTCCATAATTCCATATAGTTTTTTATGACTAGATTTTAAGTGTTGCATTCAAATATATTTCTCAAAAGTATTACATTTAAGTCCGTGAATTTGTATTTATTACGAATATATAAAGACTAAATGTTTAAAAATACGTTCAGTGACTGATAAACAATTTAATTCTACCCCTTTTTAAGACTAAATCTACTTCCTGAATCGTCATTAAATAGACGGTGAATCAGAAAGGATTAATTAACGTGAATTTTTTGAACAATATTTTGTTTGATTTTAAAAATACAATACCTTTTTTAGTGTTTTTTAATTTATTTTGAGATTAGAATGTCAGTGGGATGTTAAAAGGTTGGCTTAACCTTGTTACTTTATGCATTTCAACATTTTCCACTTGTGTTTTATTTATAAACTTTAGCTATAAATAATTGTGAATTATAAATCTTCATTTGATTTGCTATCATTAGTTTTTAGCCCACTTTTAACCATTCGAGGTTAAGCTTTCGACTATGGTTGTTACTTCATCTATCAAAGAGGGATTCCGCGTATGAATGTTTAGAAAGTTTATCTTCAAATGAGAAATTATCTTCATTATTTTTTTTATAATCGGAAAAAATAAAGTTAACGTTTCGTAACATTTCCACGATCCATCTATCGATCTGTCTACCGATCTATCTATCCCGTTTCATAAATCATTTAATAATTGTAAATCCCAAAGAAAACAAACACGAATAAAATTTAACCAAACTTAAATAATAAAATGTATTTTGAATCTTGGCGCAAAAAATAAAATTAATTATTGGAACTTTAGTTAAAAAAAGATACCCATAAAATACAAATTTCTCTTAATTAAAAAGCGTAATAATAAAAAAATAAACATTTGGATGGGTGTCTTTTCTAAATGTGTTTGCTAGCAGAAAAATAAACTACAAAAGAGTGCGCATCTGTTCATTCTTTACCTGACCTCAATTTTAAGGTTAACATTTAAGTATTTATCGCATTGGAGCACATTTCCAACTTTAAATCATAATAAACGAAGAGATTAATAATAAACTTCGTTTATTTTAGTTCTACCTTAAGACTTCACAAAATTTTAGAACTTCATCGAGTAAATTTTACCTACATAACGTATCGAATAGTTTCGGCTACGCAAAGACAACATCTACAGCCTAAAACTGAAAATACTGATAAAAATACATATTCACTAACAATGTTTAAGATAATTTAGAATTCCTCTTAATTCGCGTGGGCTCGGTGAAGTAACTACAATTTACCACCTACTTATTAAGAGGCAAGACCTTTTTCACTAATATTTATCAATATGTTAATTAAGTGTAAGCTATAATTAATAAAAGTGAGGGTAAATCTATTTTCTGTTAAGTTCGGAGGGGAGACTAAACTAATTTTTCATTTCATATATAAACTAAATCGAATGCAACTTTTATAAATTTTCTATTTTCAGCTTTGGATTCACGCCCGAAGATTGAGGCATTATGAAAGCCTTGCCAATCCATCTGATATTGTGGGCTGAGCAACTCATAAGTCTAATTCGGAATGACATCCAAGTAAATTAAAGATGGCTATGTGCCTCAATGCGCATTCGTACATCAATGCATATTGAGTCATAAACCACGTATGTATAAGGTCGTAATCTGCCATGTATGTATGTACGAGTATGTATGTATGCAGTATGTATGTATGTATGTCGTTATTGTAAATAATACCTATATCGAACAGACTTCATCGAATTACAGTGAAATATGAAGAAATTTCTACGAACTAAAAAAATGTTTGTATCTACCCAGTACCCATATACCCCCGTTTCAACTACTCCTAGACATTACATCTACAGGTTGGTGCCCTACTTGCATTAATCACCCTCGAAACCAAACGGAGGCGGTGTTTATATTTCTTTATTGGCTTTCGAGGGAATTAAAATGAGGGGAAAAGGTAAACACGCATTTGAGGTCATTCCACTGCGAGTGTGTTGAAATTTCGTGGGGTATTTCATTAATCCAAAATGCTGAGCTGCCCTCGAGAGACGAGATTATCACTAAATATGCAACCAATTTGGCTCGTTAAGTCCACGAGTTGTCTATTCTTTTATACTTCAAAAGATACCCAAAAGAAAGAATTTTCCCTCCGCGCGCTTTGAGAGAGACAGAGAGAGAGAGAGAGAGAGAGAGTACTTAGTGGTTGGTAACTAAAGTAATTACAGTATTAGTCTCTTTACTGACAATACCCTCATACTTAAAAAAAAGGCACTTAAGACGTACCCTCAAAGGGTATACATAATGGGTCCGAAGGTTTACGCATTTCTGTAGGAAAAATGCGGAAATTCTTGACCTTCATTGTGTTGAAGATGTTTTGTTTCTTGACTGAGAAATACGAATTTATTTGTGGAATAATAATGATGATGTATTTTGTTTAACTTCTTTCATAAGATGCATTAACGGAAAAGGTGCTCTTTTACCGTCTTCAGAGTCAAATAAATGTTTCAGGTTATATTTCACTATACACAATCTTTGGTATTATCAACACACACACACACACACACACACACACACACACACACACACACACAGCGAGGTACCGACGTTTTTTAAATCCATATGTAAAAACTTATGGAGCTATTGAAGAATAGGGACCCCAGCCTTCTTTAGTTAGGCTTATAAGGCTAACTAACGAAAATATCACGACCTAACCTAACCAATCGTTAGGTTAATTGTACGCCCTTGACGAGTGGTTAGGTTAGGTCATGATATTTTCGTTAGTTAGCCTATAAAGCTAACTAAAGAAGGCTGGGGTCCCTATTCTTCAATAGCTCCAAACTTAACAACTAAACTTAATTTAACCTAACCTCAGTGATATCGAACAGAGAAGGGCATAATGAGAGCATGGTAAGTGCTTCGAACGCAACTGAGGGCTGGAAGGATGTTTTCTGTCAAGTCATTAAATAGTGAGGTACTCGACAAGCTAGCCGGATAATCTCTAGGAGCGCTCCATTTTTCCATATTAAACATACACTCATAAAACATATACCATTTGAAAGCTCACATTTTTATGAGTCTAAAAATGTAGTAATGCAAAAGTATTAATAGCAAATAAAGATTAATAGATTTAATTAAATGTTTGACGCGTGACGTCATTAACTACATTATAATGGTTGGCTAAGTTATAAATCTTCAGTGTGTGTTGTAAGATGGTATTTTTGGTAATTGTTACGCTAACCTAACCTAACATGAATATGTTATTACATTATCATTTGTATAATTTAGGTCTCGGGGGTACGGGGCGGAGCTAAAGACCACGCATCACAAATTGATCGGTATAGGGTTTTATATTTAAACCTAGTTATTTTTTATTCGCTATTGATACTTTTGGATTACTACATTTTTAGACTCGGAAAAATGTGAGCTTTCAAATGGTGTATGTTTTATGAGTATGTTTAATATTGAAAAATGGAGCGCTCCTAGAGATTTACAGCTAGCCTAACCTAACCAAATCACGACCAACATATCTTTTTTCCCGTGGTAAAATTATTTCTAGATTGTTTATATAAATTTTTGGATCTTTTAAATTATTTCCCTCCCAGCTTCAGAGAGGGGGGACATAGTTTAAAAGGTCACTATTAGGGGAAAGATAATTTAACAGGTTTTACTTATCGTATTTACATAATACAATTTTCAAGATATGTATATAAGATACATATCTTGAACATTCTATTATATTCTATCATATTTCCGGTTTATAGGGAAACAGTATTTACATAGGATAAAATTTGAATGCCCGGTTAGGTCAACGATTGGTTAGGTTTAGTCTGATATTTTCTTTAGTTTTAACGAAAATATCACGACTAAACCTAACCAATCGTCAAGGGCGTACAGTTGACCTAACCGGGCATTCAATGAACCTAACCGGTATTCAGTTGACCTAACCGGGCATTCAATGAACCTAACCGGGTATTCAGTTGACCTAACCGGGCATTCAGTTATTTTTGCTACTCTTCGTGCGGGTAGCAAAAATATCCCGCGTTTTAACGAAAATATCACGACTTAACCTAACCAATCGTCGAGGGCGTACAGTTGACCTAACCGGGCATTCAATAATTTAACCGTAGGTTTCGATATATATATATATATATATATATGCCCAGTTAGGTTAATTGAATGCCCGGTTAGGTCAACTGTACGCCCTTGACGATTGGTTAGGTTTATTCAAATTTTATCCTATGTAAATAATGGTTCTCTATTTATTATATGTTTGCAATAGATAATAAATGTGTTGTTATTGTTTTCTTACCTTATTTTGGTTAATTTGCAGAGTTTAAACTTTGGGAGGGATATAGTTGAAAAGATCAACATTGGGGTGGTGACTGTTGGAAAGAGTATGTTGGGGGGGAAATAGTTTAAAAGATCCAAATTTTGTAATGTTCCGCGGTACCAAAAGCGTTACTTCACAAAAAAATTACCCCACGACATTCGCGAATTATCACACACTCAACTTCACTTATACCCACTTGCCTACGCGCGCGCGCGCGCGCACACACACACACACACACACGCACAATATTTTTTTTATATCTTTCTATTAACATGAATTTACTAATATTATTTGTCGAGTGTCATAAAAATATGGGAAACGACTAAACATCTTTCGGCGACGAAATGTAAATATTTTATTAACACTTTTCAATAAATATATTTTAATCACAAAAAATTAAAAGTAAAAATAAATTTTAGAAAACGTGGGTGAGAAAACGACATCAAAATTAGTTAAAGGTAAACTATTTTATTATTATATATATATATATATATATATATATATATATATATATATATATATATATATATATATATATATATATATATATATAAACTTGTTAGTGGTTCCACGCAGAGGTCAAACTCCACCTTTAGATCTGACTTGATGTGAAAGAGAATTGCTTTCTTGATTTCTCCATTTCGCATTGCCAGGTACACCCGTCTCATCTGCGTTTGTCCCGAGTCAGGTGTCTAGTCTTATTTTAAAGACGTCCACGTGAACACCAGTTGTATTTCTAATGCCCTTTCGTAACTAGTTAAGCGGTGTTGGCCCTCTGACAAGAAAGATATTTTTTCTTCAGAGCTGAGGATGTTCCTCGTCTGGCCTATGTTTGGGAACACTACATATTCTCTCTGTCCTGTTTCCCAATGTTGTTCGGATGGTTATCGGGTTTAGTTTGAGGTTAGGTACTACTTTATTATTTTCCACGCGTCTTATGGTGTACCTCTTTTTTTTTTCTCTTTTCGGCGAATATAGATTTAATGAGTAGTACATAGTCTTTCCCAGTAATTTAGTTCTTTGCAGTTATTGATCTTGCTCTGAAATTTCATTGAATTTTTTTCTTGATTGTTAATTTCTTCTATTTTTATATGGGGACGTCGAGACTAAAGAGTATAATCATCGGTCTTGTAACTTCTAAATCCTTTGTTTTGTTTCTCTGAATTTCCTGTCTCTTTCAAGCATAATATTCTATCTGTTTTAATTCCTC
Source organism: Bathynomus jamesi (assembly GCA_023014485.1). Taxonomy (NCBI): domain Eukaryota; kingdom Metazoa; phylum Arthropoda; class Malacostraca; order Isopoda; family Cirolanidae; genus Bathynomus; species Bathynomus jamesi. The sequence continues at coordinate 102,140 of JAJOZX010012089.1, read as the reverse complement.
ATTTCTTCCATATGTTGAGCTGAAAATTCTCGGTGTTAAATTTCATACTGTTGCCTTCTCACTATCTCTATAAGCTGTTGGTGTCCATTTGTAACGCTTTCACATTTGCGCCTCTAATTTTTTCCGTTGATTTTTATGTCATCAGCGAAGGATGTTACCGCGCTACTGTTGGTTTGTTGGTTACTTCGTCGTCTATGTCTGTTAGCATGATATTGAACGGAAGTGGGGCTAATACTGCTCCTCGCGCTAATAGGCAACTTACTTCCGTTCTGATGATGATATACCTTGGATTTTAACAATGTGCCGACGTTCTCTGAGGAATCTATGGATCGATTTTCCCATTCTAGTACTTTCAGTTTTATTAAAGAGGAATTGAAATAAACTCGAAAGTACTCAGAGTGGCTGTTTCATTTTTTCTGCTGGGCCAGTACAAAATCTGCCTCTTCCCTATCCACCGCGTTTCGAATCATTTGTAAGGTTAGGGACGCAACTCTCGAGCGCTTTCGAACCATACTGTATATTATTGTGTCCACTCGCGTCTTCTTTCGAGAGAGTACAGTTTCAGGGATTGTAGTCGAGACCAGCAATCTTCATCTTTAGTTTCGTCTATCTTAGACGTAAAAGTCCTTTATATGGCTTCTATGTTTGCAGTCTCGTTTTCTGTATGGTCTTGTGAGTACTGAGCAATACTCAATTACTGATACGACTAGACTAAAAATATCATTCTAAAATTATGGAAGTTTTTCTGCTGTGGAACCTCCTCCAGATGATTTCCATTATTTTTCTAGCTGTTCTACTTTTAATGTTATAGTGCTCTCTGAGCACTATAACATATATAAACACACACACACACACACACACACATATATATATATGTATCAGGTTTTTTTTTTCCTTCTTTTTTTATAAGGGAGATGCTGGCAAGCATTTAAGAACTAAAGTTGGTCGTGCTTTGAAGCAGATTTTTGCTTTCATGTTTTCCTTAATAAACTCCTAAACACACCTGAGAAACGCACACCTGAATGAGTTATGAGTTATATATACATACATATATATATATATACATACTAGAATGTCTGCTAAAACCTTCTCTGGTTCTCCCTTAATGTTTATATTAAATTTGATGCAAAATACCCTCGCCGTTTAGGTGGGTATAAACGAACATAGAACATCAGACGTACGTCATCAGACATCATCACCATCCCCTACATATACGAGTATATATGTATATAAGATTAGAATGCCCGTTGCACCTTGCGCAGCCAAAGTTTCCCGAAACGCAACCTTGGGGAGGGGGAGACTGGGAGGAGCGTTTATGTTACTAAAACCGCTGCTTCTCTCTTAATGTGTATACTAAATTTGGTGCAGATTACCCTAGCCGTTTTGGGGGTTCCCTCCCGTTTGGTATATATTCTTCTTCTTCTTCTAATAATAATAATAATAATAATTATTATTATTATTATTATTATTACAAATAATATAATAAATAGGACTAGAAATGTAGGTAGACACATTATTATTACTAGTAAAATCATATTTTTGTTAGTTCCTGCGGAAGGCTGTTATTACCAGTGATGTTGTCGACACCACCATGACCGAGACCGAGACCTAAGCACCCGAGACCGAGACCAGAAAAAAAGGTCTCGAGACCTACATCACTGGTTATTATCCTTCGGGCAATACATATTTACTTTACAGTCATAGTACTAATACGTGTTGGTATTATAATGTAGAATATTGTTTAGGAAACACGTTTTAGTCTTGACAAAGAAGAATGCGACGGAGTTTTGAGAACATTACCAAAATTTTGTTGACGCAATAGTTAAGTAATAAAATGTAAGAAAATTATTTTAAGAAAATTTTAAGCCAGTTACGGCTTAACATTTACGATTAATTAGCTCACGAATTACTTGAATTTTAAATGCACCTTCACAGATTTTACTTGAACCTCACGAAGCGCTTAAATTTCAAATACAACTCGTCACATTTTATTTTTTTAACCTATCCGATGCGTAGCTAAAAATTTCGGTGGCTACATTCTTTTCTAAATTTATTTCCTTATGGAGAATAACATAAAGTTAAAAATTGTTTTAATCTTAAACATAATTCGGGCATGAAAGAGTTAATTAATAACCACCACCAGGCCACCATTCCACGCTTCTATAAAATGTTATATTTTTCTAATAGCCACAAAAGTAGAACAAATTCACGAAAGAGAGCAACCATCAAAATACAGACTGAGGAACAATTCACCACATTAAACAGCACACCCATCATAAACATCGATACAACACTCAAGACATTTAATCAGATTATCAATAATGCAAACAAATACATACCCAAGGGCAACATTAGGAAATACAACCCAAATTACACTAGAGAAATAGCCCACCTCATAAGGCAACGTAACAACCTCAAACATAACACACAAACACCACACACAGAAGCCATAAAGCAGCAGATACAACAGCTCAACACAGAAATAAACAACAAACTCAAAGAAAAACAAACAGAAACATTCAGGGAATTCATAACAACACTAAACCACTCCACAGATACATACAGGCTATACAAGACTATAAACAGCATTACCCACTCTAACAGCGGCATTCACACCTCACACGCGGCTATCTGTCGCAGCCAAAATAATATCCCAACATACACACAACAAGCTAACATTCTAGTTAATCACTACGCAAAGATAAGTCACTTAAACAGAGACAACAACCAGAAACACGCAGACAAACAAACAGCCAGACACAAGAAAACCTACAGACTCGACACGACCATTACACCCTTCAATACAGACCAGACCACCAAGATCATCAAAAACATTAAAAATTCGAAGGCTACTGGACCAGACAACATATCTAACATACACCTTAAACACTTGGGCCCACAAGGAATACTAGCTCTCACAAATATCAGCACATATTCATACCAACACTGTATTATTCCTGACATATGGAAACAAGGTAAAATTATTACACTACTCAAACCAAACAAAAATCCAACAGAACCAGCTTCCTATAGACCCATTACTTTACTATGCACACCTTCCAAAGTAACAGAAAGACTAATCTTACAAATCACCAACCAACACATACCACTATCGCCTACTCAACATGGATTCAGACCTCACCACTCAACCACGACATTACTCACTAACCTGACGCAGCACATCATGGATGGCATCAACTCTAGAAGACCAGCTCAACGTACACTATTAGCAACAATAGACATTAGTAAAGCATTTGATGCTATCCCACGCTTCCCTCTCATAAACAAAATACTCAACACAAACATGCACAATAACACCAAAAGGTGGCTGAGCAACTATCTCTCAGGAAGATACTCACATGTCACATTTAATGGCAAGTCATCCAAAAACAAGCTTTTTCCGAACGGGGTCCCTCAAGGCTCTGTTCTCTCACCAACACTCTTCAACTTATACATGCATGACATTCCAACACCCATAGATAACAAGCTTACCTTATCATCATATGCAGATGATATCACTCTAACATCCACCCACAACAACATCGACACCGCTACAAATAACCTACAAACATACATAAACAGTATACAAGACTGGCTCACACACAATAGACTCAAAGTAGCGCCCACAAAATCAACCATCACCTTGCTTACAAGCAACACAAAAGAACACCAGGTAATTCCACAACTTACACTAAACAACATCAACATTCCACACTCACAGAACCAAAATACTAGGTGTCACATACAACACATCATTATCTTTTGCAAACCACATTCAGGACATTAAAAACAAATGTACGTCAAGACTTAACACGCTTAGGGTACTAACAGGCACAAACTTTGGACACCAGCAGGAAACAACATCACTCATCTACAAACAATATATTCGCTCAGTTATGGACTATGCTAGCCCATGCTGGGCACCCATTATCTCAAACACACACATAAACACCTTACAAACAATACAAAACAACGCACTTCGTATCATTACAGGATGCACTCAAACAACACCAATAGAACACCTGCACACAGAAACAAAAATACTAAAAGTTAGGGAACATTTAGACATGAGGGGAACACAATTCATGGCAGCAGCGACAACTAACCCACAACACCCTTGCCACTACATGTACAATCATGCACCAACACCTCGCACCATTAAGGTAACACCAGAGAGACATTATAACCAAATACTCCATTCCATACCACGCCCCACAGACATCACACAGTATAGAAAACACATACACACACACCTAACCCACAAAGCACTGACACGACTCGGTCCGAATGCGGTCCTAGGTGCGAAGCCGCCGCCCATTAACAGGTCAGAGATCAGCCTGAGCAGATCGGATCGAGTTAACTTAGCACGATTCCGATGTGGACATCACCCCAACTTATGGACATATAAACACAGACTAGACAACTCCATAGACGACACCTGCCACCTGTGCCAAGACACACCACAAACAATTGAACACATTATGACGGACTGTACCGCTCTAGCACAACAACGAACACAACACAACATCACGAGTGCGCTGAACCTCTGGTCCACTCCGGAGAGGGCGATCGGTTACCTGCGTGCCGCCGGCTTGCTCGATCAGGGTGGGCTGATCGGCTAAACAACAACAACAACAACCATCAAACTTTTGAGTTTCACATCCTGAGACTAATGGTCCAAAATCTTGAAATTTAAGTGCTTCGTGTTTTAGCATATATTTTTTTTGTGGAGATAAATTGGGATAAATTTTTTGGGGGACACCCGATCTGAAAAAAATGTTGCTAAAACACTCTAGGTGTCCCAGAGGGTGTTGTCACCAAGTATGATGAAAATCGGTCTAGCCGTTTGGATCTGAAAAGGAGAGAGGGAGACAGACAGACAGACAGACAGACACAGACATACAGACAGACAGACAGACACGCAGTGAATTATAGTATTGATGATGATGATGATGATTATTAGTAGTAGCAGTAGCAGTTGTAGTGGTAGTCGTTGCTTGATGGGGTTGTTTAACCTCCTTTCCAACATCTAAGGTTATATGACGGAGGGGACCCGCAGCTTTACGTGGGGGTCGCTACATAATATGGACGCATAGCACAGTCTCCCATCCAACTCCTACCCATGTTCCCAATGTCGCTTAAATTCGCTGGTCGACGGGAAGCGGTGTTTACGACATTGGCCACGACGTAATCGAACAGTAAATAGTTTTTAAAGGATGAAAAAGGAAATGAAGTTTGTTTCTAAATTTATAAAAAAATTCAATAATAAAAATAACTTTTTAGAGCCGAAATTTCTCAAAGAGTGACGTCATCGCTGCCGAAAAAGCGTCTTTTTTCTGTTTATTTTTAGTATTAAACTCGAGTGTTAATTTTATCCAAATTAAATTATTAATCCTTTAGCTCACACGACTGTCTTCATATCGTCTGTATGCCAATTCCGTGTGCGTTTTTCACGTACGGTACGTAGTTTTAGTGTACGATTGGCTTGCATTCGGAATTGGCACCAGAAAAAGAGATACAATTTTTTTTCTTTTTCGCTTGGGAAGACTTAGAAACTTAAAATTAATGGTTGTGAAAGAAAATTGGATTCAGTGTCACGTTAGAGTGTGTGATTATGAAACAAAGAATCCCCGTGCGTTTATTTAAGCAATAAATAATAATCGACGGAAGTGCACGTTATTATCAAGGAAACTGTTCGTTGTATCGCGTTCTAATTTATGCATTTGCGAAAATTAAGAGATGAGGAGTGGTGGTGTATTCAACGTCCAACGTGGCCATATTGGGACATAATGATGACGCAGGAAGTACTACTACTAACCAACTTAGCTTTGTTATCGCAATGGCTAAAGTATAAATATGTACCTCTAAAGTACAATATTATTACGGACGAATACAAACGAACGAAACTTCAACTCTGTTTTATGAACGTGTATATGTGTGTACAATACTATTTGTAGTTCACTATCTAAATATGAAATTCAATTTGATGTACGCCGTAAAACTCCCGCAACCCGATCCGACTTTATTTATGAAGTGAACATCATCATCATCATCATCATCATCATCATCACCCCGTCGGACTCTCAAAATAACTCAAAAGCCCCTCTTTTTTATTAACGCGTTAACGACCTGACCTAACGTGTGTGTGTGTATATATATATATGATCATTCTTTACTGGTGTGTCATTATTACTTTCTCGCACGACCTTTTATTAGTGTCTGTTTCTTTCCGTTGTGCGTTAAAATGCAGTGCACGTATATACTTTTAAAAGTCACACTTTTTAAACATTAAAATTGAAATATGAAAATTAATTTTGTTTCGAGGCAGGTGTTCAAGTATTCAAATTTTTACTTATAACTTCATTTTTTTTTTGTAAACTTCAAAAGTGTGAAATTATGTTTGAGAAAAAACAACAACTTAATAAATGACACCATTTTTCTCTTTAAATATTTTTATTTTAATGATGTAAAGATAATTTGTGGATATGGTGTGATTTAGATTTAGAGATTGGGACCCATTTATATGTAGTACAAGGAGGTTTAATATTTTCCCTCCAACTGTGAAGTTCAATCACGCGCAAATATACTCGGTTAAAATAACAACAACAACAACAACACCAGCACATTCAACCAAGCTCAGCCTTGTGATGATAACATCAACAATGATTATTTTTTCTGGTAACAAACGTAACTGATTGATAAGTAACATTTGGGGGTTGTTTAACCTTCTTTGTTTAACAGAGGGAACCGAGAGCTTTACGTGGAATCTGAAACATCTAAGGGTCAGCCATCCAGCTACTGAACAGACCTAATGTTGCTTAACTTCGCTGATCTAATGGGAAGAGGTGTTACGACATGACCATGACGTAACCCCGTAAGTGGTTGAATTAACCATTTGGGTTGTTGTAAAGAAGGTTTTTTTTTAATTACAGTGATTTAGTTGAGAGTATCAACAAAGTGTACAATGATATTTTTAAAATATCAGCGTAATATTAACTCCTTTTTTATCCTAGTGCATTGATCAAATTTTTAAACTTATAAGTGAATACTGGACTAAAATACTAAAATTAAAATGTAACTTTTTAATATAAGTGGCACTGAAATGAGGTTCTTTTAGTTCAAGATAATAAAGACGTGACTTCAGACAGTGCCAATAAAATCTTAAATAAAATGCGTGATTAATCTTCCTTCTGCTAATACAAATCATGCCGAACTTTCGTCACTAATTTTGTGAGACGAACGACATATGCGTGGCACAGATGATATACAACTTGGTCAGTGCCAGTGGGTGCCATGTGACTGTATACGTGACTGTATACGCGTAACCTTTATGAAGGTCAAGTCTTTATAATAGTTGGCACTCTCCAAATTAAGTGCCATGGAGGGTGGTAGGAGGAGAAAGAGAGAGTAATGAAGGCTGTGTGATTGTGTCATGACCCTTAATTTAAGGAGTTGCTAATGTATTGTTAGAAGGTATGAACAGTGTTAAATATCCGCATTTGGAGCAGAAGAAACTACAAAGGACCAAATTCGCTTAAAAGCTTAAAATCAGTTTCCGAAACATCTAAATTGTTTTATAGTTTTTGTGAACGAATTCTTTATATATATATATATATATATATATATATATTTTTTATTATTTTTTTTATATTATTTTTTTTCCTACGATCGTGCTAAAAAATGATACGAGTGTAAAACTTTTTTTTCAAATGTCTTAAATGATTTATTGAGATTTATTGTGGAAATCATTTTAACTTTAATTAAAATTTTAGCAATTAACAAACTTGAATCCGTTGCTTATAATTGAAGAACGGTGAGTTAACATAAATTTACGAGAGAAAACTAATTACTAAAAATACTGCGGTTCAGAAGAGTCACCATCAACAACAGTGCCAAAATAAACAACACACTCTTAAAAGTAGTTCACTCATTAACAATTGCCTCTGTTTTTTTTTGGGGGGTTTAATTTTTTTGGGGGGTGGGGAGTGAGGGACTATGCCAACAACTAGTTTTCATTTTAAATTGAGAAAAATTCTACTAAAATCCTAATAACAGAACTATAAATTTGGAGCGCAGTTTTATATATTTGGGGCATCTTTATATATATAGCCCTTTATGACGTCTAACGTGTCACTTTACTATGTTATGGCTAACGCCGGACAATTTTAATCAGTCTTAGAAAAGATCCACTGGGCATTAAAAGGTTAATTGGCATAACCAGGGGTTAAATTTGACTTTATAGCTCCGTTTCCTAGCTTTTCATTACGTATGTTAACGACTGATTGCGTGTCCGCGGAGACTTCACAAAATGAAGCCGTCAGATAAGAAACTACTTTTAAAAGTGTGGATGGAAAGATAATTTTAGTGTTCCTGGAGGCAAATCAGTCATGCACTCGTAACTACCTGTCTTCAAGAACACGAGCAAAACTGTTGAAGAGCAGAACCTAATTATTTAAAGATACTGTAGTTTTATTTTGAAGTACTGTAATTTATGTAAAGGGTGTTTCTAAAGTCGCGCAATCCAATGTATATAACGTTATATATACACACACAGTGTGTATATATATGATTGCGCGACTTTAGAAACACCCTATATATTATTTATTTATCAATATAAGGAAATGTTATTAAATTATTACGGATCTTTGAGGACTATTTTAACTGAATTAGTAATAATAATTATGAATACAGTGTTTTTACAGATTTCAGAAAAAAAATTCAAAATTATCTTCAAAATGATTACATGGTCTGTAAATCAGACAAATGACAATAGCGGAGCAATAATTATATCAAAACGTGCCAGTGAAGTGAACACACTGAGGTTGGCGGTTCGAATCCCGATAATATTGGTGGTAATAATAATAATAATAATAATGAATGAGCGGCATTAATTAGCCTGAGCGCCGTGCCATTTTCTGGCCCTCCTGAATGAATATTTATTATACCAAAGCTTACCAATATCTAGTCGGTCACGCTCGCATTATACGAGTAACGCGTAAATAATTTCATACAAAAGAACAGAAAATTTTAAGCGAGTGAGATCTTAACAATTACTTTAAGCTCACGTGACATTTAGATTTTGAGTGCAGCTTCACAAATTTGGTCTCAGTGGCTTTGAATGTGAAGCTCAAAATTTCGATGGCTGTGGTATTTTTGTAAATTTATGGTTTCATTGGCGTTTCTTCGATTTCATCAAAAAGTATGAAATTTTGTACGAGTGTGGTCTGACTAGATGGTAGGCTTTGATTATAAATAATTTCATTCAGAGTTCGTAAGTTATAAATTGTTTTCGATTCTTCGCCTTATTAAATTTCTAATCTCTACTCTAGTCTAAGCTCCGAAAATTGCGTTACAGTTAGTTGCGGCCAAAACTTTTGTAACACTTTTAAAAACCTGGAAATGCCATTCTATACGACGGGTTTCGTTCATCTCCATGCAGTAGCCTAAACTTAACCCTATATTACTTTTTTGGTAAAAAAATTTATAATTTACAATTTTTTTAATTAAGAAATTATAAATTATGTATTTTTTAACTAAAAAGTAACTTTTATTTAAAAATAGTGGTGGCCATAAAACGGAAAAGATCCTTTCTTTCTGCCTCCTTTGACTCCTGACTTTTGCGCCACCCTGTATATAAATAGTACATATTTTCTAAAATAAGGTTATTGGGAAGATTTTTGCTGGAACTATTTACGTATACTGTACAAGCCATTTCATACTCGCTAAACTAGAATTTTGCTTATGACAGTGGGAAGTGGACATGTCGGGGAGGGGCAGGGCCCGGGAGAGGGGAGGTGCATGAGGTGTTAAAGCGCCTGGGACCGGGCTGGAAGATGGAGAAGGTGATCGCGGGGTAAAGGGGCCCAGAGTCAAAAGCAGCACCAGGGCCGGCCCGTGATTCCTCTCCCTGGCTTTGGAGAGGGAAGTCGTACGGAAAAAGCACCTTCAACTTTTAAAAAGTGTTACAAAAGTTATGACTGCGACAGTATATAGTCGTAAGCGTAAGATAACATCATTTCGATTAATAAGTCTACGTAACAATCACCTTTTTCCTTTTTTTACAGAATATGTGACAGCAAACAGAAAGAGGAAATTGGGATAGTGAATGTTGGAGGACTGAAAGAGTTTAAAAAGACAAAAAATGGTTTCATGAAGTACGATGAATGTAGAAAAGAAATGACCACGCAATTTCTGAACTAGTGAAAAGGGTGGTGGAAGTTGAGAAGAAAGAAGGTAACATCGGCAGTTGGAATACTCACCAAACACTTTCAAATGACAAACTGAAACGGCTCTTCCCACTTCATTTTCGGCCACGATAGCGACCTTTCCATCCTGCGCCCTACTGACGAAGGCAATGTTCAAGAAATGCCTCCCAGGCTCCTCCCCTTTTGCCGTGTACTGCTTTACGCCATGCAAGTACTCGTATTCATCCACGGGGCTGTCATTCAACGTCCAGTACACCTGTAGAGGTTGAAAAAGGAGGATAAAGGAGAGATTAATATTGGTAAGGATGTATTAAGAATACAGTGTGTATTCGAAAGGTATGAAATCATGTTTCAAAGGAAAGGTGGGCCAAATTTAGTTTCAGAGACGAGTAATGTTGTTTTATAACTCAATTTTACACCAAAGACTAATAATCAATTACGTTTTTATACCAAAATAACTCGTTCTTGAAACATTCTTTCGACTTATTCGATATTTGTAATTTTATATTCCTATTTATGTGAATGTGAAGTTAATTTTATTAAATTATTATCAAAGAGTTCGCTTTATATTCCCCTTATTATTTAATTATATTTTAAGTCACCGGACATTTCTGAATAAAAATGAATCAACCAATAGCCGCTTTTTGTACAGGGTGTCCCGTAAGTCCCTTTACCCTCACCCTATTCCAGTAGGAAAAGGTTCAGGAGTAAAAAAAATTATGAGACACCCTGTACCTTCCGACGCATCTAAGCGATATTTTTATTTTAAATGTTGTACAAAACCAGATGATTCTTTATCGCATTTCCGACTTATTTTTATCTCGTAATTAAATGATAAATTTCGTAATGGAAGGAGATTAACCAAATGAATTTTAGTTCATAAGATATTTATTACAATATAATTCATAAACTGTTTACATATCTAACAGCAGGAAAACATCTATGACATCTACCGCTTTCAAACAATCTGAACAACTAGTACAATGGGGGAAAACTTGAACACCATGAAATAAGGCCCTCCTAGGAAGAAGTAGCTAAGCGACAAAACTAAAAAACGCCAGAAAACGCAGTTAAATGTTGTACCAATTTAAAAGTTAAATTATGTCACTTTCAAATTTGGTACAACTTTAACTGCGTTTTCTGGCATTTTTTACTTTTGTCGCTTAGCCATTTCTTCCTAGAAAGGAATCAAATTGCGGAGGATAAATATCTGTTTCAACAAAGAAAACCTTCGAAATTCTTGAACAAAATCCTACAAAAGCATCTTTATGAGCACATAACATTTACTCTGAAAATGTAAACTTGTCCACTGAAAGAAAAAAATGTTTTAACGATATCCACTGTATATACAGGGTGTCCCATAAGTCTCTTTATCCCCTTTATACCTCACCTATTCTAGTAGGAAAAGGTTCAAAGACTTATGGGGGCACACACACTATATATATATATATATATATATATATATATATATATATATATATATATATATATATGCAAAGCTTTTTCCTAATTTTATGACGGTATCTTCATATAGTACTTTTCATTCGACATTACTAAGCTCACAATTTACAGGGAAATACTTTATCTGTCGATAACTTTAAGCAATGTTGAAATGGGCATGGGGTATCATATTTAAGTTGATGGCAAGTTGATTTAAGTTAGGGTGTCCAGATTTGTGCTTGGAAAAACCGGGAGGGGGGCGGATCTATGCCCTATAGCCTGTAGGCTATTTTCAAAACACTTTTTAACAGAGTAAATGAATACTAAATATAATAATCCACACCCTATACTTTCACATTCGTATAGTATATAATTAATAACTCTTAAAATATGGAAAACCGGGACGTTTGGACACCCTAATTTAAGTTGAATGTTCTTCGTGAATTAACAAAAGTGAAGTTACTCTTTATGCCAAATATTTTGTATACGTTAATTGTATATATGAACAAGTATACCCCTGAATTTAAAGGCGCGTAACAAGTTTTAATTAAAGCCACTATAAATAATATTTAGCAGTTTATAAATATGTTTGACAATCTCAAACACTAACCGTTCATTAATTAGTTTACGACTATACGTAAACTTGTTTAGTAGTAAAACTGATTAATTCGAACGTTGTGAAGTTTGTCCAATTGATAAATTTCTAACAATATGACAAGTTTCCATTTTCATAATTTCAGTAAGTGAAGTCTGAAACATTTATCATTTCATACAAAAATTCATTTACAATAATTGGTCAAAATAGTTCAATAGTTCTAAATTTATATCACGAAGAGTTCAGAGGTACAAAATCGTTGAAATATGAAGAATAATTCAATATATAAGTTATAATAATAATAATAATAATAATAATAATTGATACTTTATGATGCGTCATACGGACTAAATTAGTTACATTTTTACGTGTGTAAATATATTTTATGGGAAATTACAACAAGATTCGAGTTTATGTGCTTTTTGAAAGTAATCTCAGTAATGTTGGTTTCATTCCAATGAGTTTACACATTTTAAAACAAAAATCTTTCGAAAGCCAAGTAAATAAATCAATTAGAAATTTCTCACTAACTTTAATTTACGGCTAAAATCGAAAGGTTCAGTACTTTTATTCCTAACCCTCAACAGGTAGGCTAAAATATTTGTATCATAAGTGGTAGGGTGGGCCAAAATGATCCCTGTGTAATAAACTTAAAAAATATGTTTTTATTCCACATAAAACAACTTTGAACTTTCAGTTATATCGGAGTATCTCGTTCGTATGGTAGGAAATGCGAAGAAAGGAGCGTATCGACTCGAATATCGACTTGAAAAATCGACGTGGATCATTCTGACCCCACCTACCTGTTGAGGGCTAATGAACAGATTGGTATAAGAGATTCACGATCTGTTTCATCATCCTACTTCTTTCTAATCATCGTCCTTATAACACAAAACATAAATAAGGAAATATCCGGCTTGAACGAACATAGGGGTTGTAGGATCGGAATGTTCTCCAGTTGAAATGGTTTCCTGGGAAACTGTGGCCAGTTCACAGCTTTTCATTATGAATTGGTGAATACAGTTGGTCAGCGATTCTGTACTTACTCCTAAAGGGTTAACTAGGGGAGGACCGCTTGGATTATTAATATCCCCAAAGGGAAGAATGTAAGTGTGGAGGATTTGCCTACCGGCATTAAATGTAGACGAAAGTCTGACAATAATTTTTCTTTTCATTTCTGTTAATGAAATTGAATTAACAATTTTCATTACGAAAAAGTATATTCCATCTGAAAACATGGTATCTTTGTCACCATTTACCGAATAGCAACAACTTTCTCTTATGCTCGTATTTCGTATTGCCCGTGAATTGTAAGGTACCAACGATTTTGTCTTCTTAAGCTTCAGTCGACTGTTAATCAGAGGCGATGAGACAGAAGAATGTAAAACCAATTCTCTGTTTCTTGTATCATTTGAATTTGAAATCTTTGAAGGTTGTTTTAGTTTTTCTGTAATTTTCTTCAGGTTTTGCAAATGATTGTCCGAGATGCAAATTTCTGGACTGCTTCTAGACGATGAATTATCCACTTCTGAATCTGATGTATTAGTTTTATCCATTTCTGGATGTAACTTATCGTTTTTAGGCACTTTTGAAAGTGACTTATCCATTTCTGGACTTGGTTTGTCGCTTTTAATCGTTTCCGTATTAGTTTTTAAGTTGACGAAACCGTTATTGTTGCTATCAGAAAAGCTAACTATATAGTTTGATTCACTAAAATTTAATTTAGCGTCACAGTCAGCCATTTCTTCTTTCTCCTTAACTACTTCACAATCAGAGCTTGAATCCTCTTCGCTGATGACGGAGAGAGGCGTAAGAGAACGGTACGGCAGAGAATCGAAAGGGAAAAGGTATTTGGAGTCCATTATCCTCATAAAATTTTGAGTTATTTTTCCCTTTTCTTTTAATTTTGACAAAGGAATCACGGAGGGATTTGTATGGTTTCTCTTCGTTGAAGATTTCGTTTTAGATAACTTGGTGAATTGGTCAACAGTTTTATCAGTGGAAAATGTCTTCTCCAAAGATACCTTCGATATATAAGCATCTTCGTACTTTTCATCGAAGAGTAAATGCAACAGATCCGCCGTATCACTCCTCACCTTCTTCGTCTTCAGTTTTTTAGTATTACACTTGTCTTTTTTTTCCAAATTACAGTGGTCAACCAGTTCTTCAAATAAGCTTTTATTCTCATCATTTTGTTTATGAGATGACGATTTTTCCAGTGAAGAATTAATCTCGATTTCAAAGTTGTTGAATTCATCATCATTCTCTCTTAAAACTTTAAACTGGTTTTTGCTGTTATGGAAAAAATTCGTTTGATCTTCCTGCAAATCTGTTGTAGCAGAGAATTCATCATAAAAGGAGCAAACATTTTTGTTTGCGGGTTTGAGCTTGTTGTCAACCTTACCATTCTTGAACATATTCTCAGTTTTAGAATCGTAAACGAGATTGTCACATTTTTCTTTTGAAAAATCAGATGCGACTTTATCATTTTGTTCGAGTAAAAATTTACCTGAGAAATAGCCAGAATCGTGAGAATCTTTGTCAATGGTTTTCGTGTCTTCTAAAGAAGCAGAAGCAGAAGCAGAAGCAGCAGCAGCAGCAGCAGCCGCCTCGGAGCTATTGTTAAGGAGAACGTGTTGTTGATGGGCTATCTTCCAAAGGTCTTCCAGTTTTATCGGCTGAACATAATGGCCGATGCCGGTTTCAATAATCTGAGACGACTCTCCGGGTAACGATGAGTCTGGTAAACTGTCAGGAGAACTTCCTCTCTCTTTCTCGTGTCTTTCAAAACTTGAATCAGAAAAATCTTGATCATCACCGCCGTAATAGTCTTGACATAACGAATGCTGCAAAAATTTGTTGTAAGTTTCGTGGTCCAGAATTTCAATGTCCTTCAGTTTATTTGATATTCCCATTGCGGTCAAAAGTTTTTCATCGGCAGTTTGGTCTTCCGTTCGATGGTGTGACTTATGGAAGATATGTATATTTTTTTTCTATTAACCTTACACCCGTTTCATTAACCTCAGCAATGTTTTTATTCTTCTCATATTCCTTAAATGTATTTTCTAACCTATCATCATCCGAATTACCACTTTCGGAATACTCGCTATCTAATAAAACTAAATTCCGCTTCATATCTTTTTCAATTTCCATTCCTAATGTTTCATTCAAATCTCTATCACTCAAACCTAACGCGCACGACAAAATTCCGCCCTTGGCAGACGCCAGACAATAACTCACCGATGGTTTTGGTTTGCCCCTGACTTGAGCCTCAAAAGTGACTGATTCCCCTGAATCTACCGTGACGTCTTCGAGAAGCTTCGAGAACGCCGGGGGTTCTTGGGATTCTGGTGGGGGAGGCGAAGGTAGGCGGGGTTCGATGCTAAGGAACCCTACACATTTTGCCGTTCCAGCGGAATTGGACGCCACGATTTCGTACTGCCCGGTGTGGTCCAAATTCGTATGAGGGATGTAAATCTTAGCGTAACCTTCAGGTTCTTCGTAAATCTGTTTATGGAGACAAACATTTGGGCAAAAAACGAAAAGTCATTCTACTGGGTCCCATAAATCTCTTTACCCTGATGTATATATATATATATATATATATATATATATATATATATATATATATATATATATATATATATACAGAAAAATCACAGAATAACACGTGATCTTATTAATAAGCAAACAACCACAGGGAAAAAGGAAAATTTTCCTATTTCTTTCTTTTCCCTGAAGATGTTAATATATCACGAAAACGCTCGGATTTCGTGTTTCTTTTTCCTTTTTCCCTGTATATCACGAAAGCGCTCGGATTTCGTGTTTCTTTTTCCTTTTTCCCTGTGGTTGTTTGCTTATATATATATATATATATATATATATATATATATATATATATATATATATAATGGACTTATGGAACACCCTGTACAAAATACACTGGTTTAGAATTTTAAGTTAAACAGAAGCATAACTCTGTTTAATGCAGGAAATGTGAAATCAAAATGATAAAAAACGAATAAACGCGTACTTTACAATCAAAATAGTCAAAATAGTCTCTAACTGTAAATAAAAAATGGTAAAATTGACAACTTTTCGGCTAATTACAACTATTAGTTATCTTCTGACCATAAAATTAAATGTGGGCGTTAAATATAACATAAAAAAGACTACATTTCTCTATGGCAGACAATTTTATATAGGAATAATAATAATTATTCAGGAGTGCCAAAAACTGGCACAGCGCTCAGGCCAACTAATGCGGCCCATTGTTCTAAATTCTGTATTATTATTATTATTATTATTAGCATCATCGGGATTCGAACCCCGACCTCGGTGCCTTCACTTTGCTAATAGAGAGATGGTAATAACCAGTGATCTATGTACGAGTACACTACGTTGGCATATAATAATAATACGTACACTTTAAATAAATGAAAAGTGTTAAAATCGAAATTGATAATATCGACGTTCGGCTTTATGCGAGTAGAAAGATTTCAAATTTCAAACTTTATTTCAGATTTTCACGCACACGACTGACCTAACGTAACCAGACCTAACCGGGCATAATGTAACCTAACCTAACTTGATTTATTTTAAACTAACTTTTCAGTATCGACATTATGCGTGTCGCCATTGTACAGATCGACTTTGTTTCGCGAACCGCAAGTAAGCTACGAGAGAGTGAAATAGTTACGTTTAAAATTAAAAGAAAACTTGTATTTATAAGGGGCATCTAAGTAAAATGCCATTCCAGTTACACGAATGTTATCTTTTCTATTACACAGAAATTTTAATAATAATAATAATAATAATAATAATAATAATAATAATAATGATAACAATAATAATAATAATAATTTTCTTAGTCAACGATTACGAAATTGAGATACTGTACTCTAGATTGACGAAAACAAGATCAGAGTAAAGACTGGTTTAGTAAGTTATTTAAAGAAAGCAAAGGTCACTAGAGAGAGAGAGAGAGAGAGAGAGAGAGAGAGAGAGAGAGAGAGAAGAGAGAACTCTAACCTGGACTTGGTCATCTGGAAGCAAGGGGACGCCATCTCTGAACCAAGCGATGGTTGGTTTTGGAGATGCAGAGACGGCAGCAGTCAACGACGCAGACCCTCCCTCCACCACGTGACTATCAACCAGAAGTAGGGAGAAACGAGGGACTTCTACCGGGGGCGCAGGAGGAGCTACGAGTGTTTCTGGAGCGGGAATTGGAGAAGGCACCTTTTCAGGAGGAGCTGAAAAATAAGAGTCGCGGTTTAGGAACTCGTTGAATGGATCTTTTTGACGGCGATGTTGTCGGACATTAGGATAATGGACGTTTATTTAGACATGAGAATAATGAATATCCATTCCATATTCATACAAATGACACTGGTTAAAATTAGGTAAAAAGCGTTGCTACTCGTACCTTGAACATTAACGTAACACGCCGTCGACGCCTCTCCGGCAGAGTTCATCGCAACTACTTTGTAGATTCCGACGTCCTCCGGAAGCACTTCTTGAATCACGAGAGAACATCGGTCTCCGTGGAAAAGCAAACGAATGTCTTCGGATTCTTTCACGGGTTTATCGTCGTGATACCATATTACCTTCGAGAAGTAAACCACGAAGTTTATTTTTACTGGGTTTTACGCAAGTTTTTCTTACTTTATTCCCCCAAAATAAATAAGTAAAAATTTACAAGCTAACTACCTTTCTAACTAATCGACTAACTAACTAACTAGCTAAATGGAGAAAATCTTTATGTAATTGTAAACTTGGGCCACAATTTATAAGCGTTTTGCTTGTTCGTGTATTCTTAAGATATTTCAAAACTTTTAAGCGCTTTGCTGAATAACGTAACTGTTGCAGGCAACCGCCAACAACCAGAATATTTGGTGGAGTGATGGTACTTTCAAAATGGTGATATTCTTTGTTTGTGTATTCATAGTGATACATAATAAATATTAACGAGTTCATCTTTTTATTGAAGTTACCCCTTCCTTAGCAGACGCTTGGAGAAATGATTAACATACGCCTAAACCCAACTAATATGTATGGGGTCATTCATTTCTATCCTTCTTATCCTACATCTCGCTTTCAAACATTATTTTTATTCATTTTCTTAACTAGAACACACTTAAAAAGTATTTTAGAATAAGATTAAATAAAAAAGTAATGTTGTCACTTAAGAATTAGATTCTACAAAGATCAGAGACCAAAGTAGTGGAACTCAGCGCAAGAATTTATGTTCAGAAAGGTCAGTACACAGTATATTTGTCTACTTTCTCCCTTTGAGGCAGTCATGGGATTAATACCAGAAGAAGAAAGAAAACGGAGTGACGATGATGACGACACGTAATGACTAGAAGTAAGAAAGAAAATGGGATGTAAAGAGGAAATTGAAAGAAGAGAATTACTTTGGATAAAAGAAGCAGAGATACTCCTCTGATACGAAGAAAACTGCGTTTTTCACTTGTTCGGGTGCCTCTCGTAAGGGACTGACAACTTTACTGATAAACCTATCGCATGAAATTAGTATCTCTGCTCTGGTTATCAAAGGAAAGTCGTTTATTGTTATATTTAACAAACGTATAACAAAATGGGACCAACTTCTGGCTCGGGTTGTCCAATTATGATGCAATCCAGACGAATAGTTTCTCCCTCTTTAGCGGAAGTGTCTTTCAAAGGCTGCTGAATGGACGGCTTTACAGGCTCAGCATCGACGTCGGAGGTTATTTCGGAGTCGCTTGTTTCGGTCGGAATGCGCCCCTGAAAAATAAATTCAGTGACCATGTTGCCAAATTTGACTTAAACAAATGTGATTCCCATGAAAGCATATTAATAAACTAGAAAGGCATCAGGAAATGCCTCCGCCGGCAGAACTCTCAAACGGTTGGAAGTTATCTTGCGCGCGCACACACACACACACACACACACAATGCCCGAAAACAACACCTCCAATCCTCTCCTGGCGCGATCGGACATAATTAAACAAATTATTAAATCTTTTTTAAACAGAAATTTATGAAGTGCAATTAGGTAACTTTACCTTAACGGACACATTTGATGAAGTCTGGGCCTCTCCAGACGTATTCTTGGCTACGAGAGTGTATTTCCCTGCATTCTTCGGAAACGCTTCTGAAATGACCAGAGTAGCCACTTTTCCATCGAAGGTAATCTGCAAACAAAACGGATTGAAGGAAGATGGAAAATTAATATTTAATAAATTGGAGCGTTTAGTTATATAAATAACGCATTTCAGGATCTTGTTTAGCATATGGTGGATTTAATACTGTCTGAATTATCCTGATATTGACAGAAGTGGCAAATTTCCTATTTTGATAAGATGTTTCAAGCCTAATTGGTTCGTTTTATATAACTCAATCTCTATGTTACAACTTTAACAACTATCAGTACGAAGGCTATACTGTACAGTTTAATTGGTTACCTTTATTTAAGTCAACTTCACTTTAAGGCTAATGAATCTTACAAAAGTTTCGCGACTCTCCACTTACTTTACATTCGGGCGTTTCCTTGACTGGCTTGTGGTTATGGAACCAAGCGAGTGAGGGCGTTGGTATTCCAGCCACTTCGCACTCGAGTTTAAATTTCTGTCCCGCTCTCGCCATTAGGTTGCTCAAAGGCACAGAGAATGACGGTTTCTGTGACGCCACAGTCGCTGTGTAATAAATAGTACTTTTAAAAGTACATTAACTCTTTACGAACTATACCATTATTTATCGACACTTCTCTCGACTCAACCCTTCAATGGCGGGATTTTTGTAGAGTTAAGTCTGAACGCGTATATTTGAAACGGTACCTATTCCACCCCAGACGTCTAATAATGAGTAACTTACCCACTTTCTAAACCTAAATTTTTATGTAACTTCTCATTTAAAGAGAAACAGACTAGAAAGAACTTAACCTGACCAAGACGAGTCACGTACACTCGCACAGAATCCTTTTTCTGCCTTAAGTCAGTGATACACGGAAGGAATATCGAGTATGTTAAATTTTTATATAAAGTGAAGTACTTTAAAATTAATTAATATCCTTATTCATAATTTTGAATAAAAATAAGTGAGACCAGTTAAAAACGTTGCAGAATCTATCTTAACCATAATTTCCTACATACAATATATGAACCAACCTAACACAGTCAATTTAGCTTTAGTCAAATCTTCTCCTAAGTCATTCGTTGCTTTGCAAGTATATTCCGCGGCATCCTCTAAAAACAACTCTTCGAATCTTAAAACGCATTCTCCATTGTTGTAAGTGATGATGTAATCAGGAGAGTTATCGATGCACGCGCCATCTTTTGTCCACGAGACGACAGGCAATGGATGACCTAAAAACAAATTTCTTTGTAGCGAAACTGACTTAAAAGAGCTTATTCACATTCAAGCGGATAATAATAATAATAATAATAATAATAATTTGTTAACCTAATCACTGGGTGATATTACTAAAAAGAAGAAGTTAGTTCGTTTTTCCCTCCGTTTTATGAGAGTCACTACAGTACTTCGCCGCCTTAGACTACATTTAGAAGTAATATTTTCATCACACAACGAAATGTGTTCTAAACATCTTTTAACAAACTCTATAAGTGAAAGGGAATGAGTTATAAAGTGGGAGACCCGCGTCACATGGTTTCAGAGTTCCGCCTAGCTTCTACCTAACACGCCATCCAGAACCACTTCATTGCCTTTTCACTTTCCATCATATTTAAGTGCGGTTATTGCACTTAAAAAGTATTCTAGTAATAATAATAATAATAATAATGAGTGAGGGAGGCCACAAACTGGCACAGCAAACAGGCCAATTAATGCGCCTCATTGCCCAAAATCCTGTATCATTGTCATTACCAGCATCATCGGGAGTCGAACCCCCGATCTCAGTGTCTTCACTTATAAGGAAAAGGTGTTACCAACTGAGCTACGGACGCTGGCCCATTCTTAGTAACTAAATATTTCAGAGCTCCTTTATTCATTTGGAATATTTTAAGGACTATTTTTTCACCATTGACTGTTGCTTCCAACTGGAATGTGGATCCTTCTTGGGCAGAAGAATCTATGAGTCTTTTCGTGAATGAAGGAGGAGACATTACTTCTGTTGGTACAGCTTCTGTAAAGCGAAAGTCGTTTCGTATTATTAATTGCATTTAAAAACAAAGCTTTAAGAAATGCAACAATTCCAAAACTGATTCTATAAAATAATTGTAAATGGAATTTCACATTCGTTAATCTTCATGTCGTTTTAGGCGAGCAGCCAGACCCCGATTTAAACAATTTTAATTCCCCCCTTGTGCATAAAATTGTAATATGTTTTTTATTAGTCGTTAATGTTCAGTGAACGTATTTTTAAGTGTTGTCCTCAGTTTTTTATGTGCGGTTGCCACGGAAACGCCAATATAAACAAACACCTAGAAAATCCTTGAAACTCTATCCAGATGATAATTTGTTTCAGTTTCGAACTGAAATACTGTTAACTAATCAACCTATATTGTTTATTATAAGTGTTTACTATCTAGATACACAATTCAATTATCAAATTATAGTAAAACGTAATACAATCATGTATTGTTATAGGTTAGGCCCAGTTTTAAATTTACTTCCTCCTTTTATTATCACAATATTAAAATAAGACAAATGTGTGCTGTGACAAATATTGTGCAAATGTGTGGCATTGTTGAAAACCACATTTTAATTATTGTTATTTTTATTTCAAACGATCATCTACAGTATATCAAGCACGGCAAAACCTGACTCAAGTCCATTAAAATTTGTACAGGCGAAGAAACAGAGGCTGTCAACAAATTGGGAGAACTGTTATATGTCAGCGGAGTCGCAAAGAAAAATTGGTTGTACCCACAAAAGTGGGTATTGAAACATTATTGTCAACATCATTGTTACGGCAGGATGACCTTTTACAAAGACTTGAATCTGAGTTTGATGACCTTACAAAATTACATAGTATGTCTGTTACATATCATCGTAGCTGTTATCAATCATTTATAAGTAAGAAAAACATTTCTTACAGATTTTTTAATGTGTTTAATATACAACGCGCGAAAGAGGGACAGCATACATAAGGTACAAACAACTACGTGTCAGAGTAATCTCTATCAAGCAGCACAAGCTCGGAAGGACATTATTATATGCTTGCCAAAATTGAAGGAGAAGACCTCATTGTGGCTGATGCTGTTTACCACAAATCCTGCATGGCGAGCTATACAAGCAAGCATAACATCAGTGCTTCAAGGAAAATGGAAGAAGGAGGGAACATATACGAGAAGGTATTTATGGCACTAGTATGAGAAATAGATGTTAATCTCCAACAAGGAAAAACTTATAAGTTGAAAACCCTGCTAGACAAATTCCAACAGCTTTTACCTGACCACAGTGATACCCAAGTATACCGTGCAGAAAAACTTCAGCGCCGTCTTATGAAGCATTATGGTGATAACATTGTTATTCATGCCCAGCGAGGACAGTCCAAGTCAAGCATTGTTATCAGTAGCACTGTCAGCTTAGGAGATGCTGTCAGAGCCTTTGCTCAACTGAAGGAAGATTTCAACTCTAATGAGATGACACTTGGTTCTGCTGAAGAACAATCAAATGTTCCAGTGAATTCAGAAAGCTTACTTCATTCTGCCATTGGTATGCTTAGACAAGAAATAGCACAAATTGAAAAGCCAATTGAATACTACACAGCTGCTGAAATCGGCCTGAAAACATCTGAAGAATTTGTTCCAACACTTTTACAAAAGGCGTTTCTCTGGTTGCTGAAGTTGTGCAACGAATGATATGGCATGCACAAGGAATGCGTCTGTAAGGCTACTGAGGACTGCATGAATGAACAAACCCATCACAAACCACCGCTGGATGAGCTAGATGAATAACCATATTATAGCATTGTGCATTAATAATTTATTAATGTTTCATATATGCTGTTACAACGTGAGTTATTCCCCAGTATGGGGTAGACTGCTAATAACGCATTGAATTGATATTGCGGGAGTCACCGAATACAGTATGCACTGACTTGCATGCAGTTTTGTAATTGAAAAACAAGTTGAGACTTTTAGTGGAAAGGTCTAATTTTAAGTAATGGTTTCTGCTTTAAAGTTATTTAGTAGTTTGCTTCATAAAGATAAGAATTGTTAAAATTTAGTTGGTTTAATTGATTTTAATTGGTTTAGTTGATTTTGTGTTATGTACATCGATATACGTCTAGTAACTTAATTTTTGTTTTACAAAATTGACGTTCTTCAAATCTCAATATCGGTCCTTTCACACAGTTAACAATTCAAACTTTATTTTCAAGTGCAACATTATTATACTGTATATGTATTGTAATCATGCCAACATTTGCCTGTTTTTCATAACTGAACGATAAACCTTTTGATGGCATGCGACCAGAAGTCTCCATTATTAACCCATGTAGGCACAGTGCTTTGTATGGTGATTCAACATCTTAATATGGCATTCATTTTGTTCAACATAGTGTATTAATGCTTGGAGTATCAAAATACCTGAATTATTGTACTCGAAATTAGGTTTATGTAACTCATATTAATCAGTTTTGTGAAACACCTGTATTTTAGGTGATATTTTTTGGGTCTAACAATAAAGTTTTTAGGCAAAAAACAAAATATATCATGTAAAAGAATGTTTTTATAGATAAATTGATATAGTGTAGCACTAGAGCTTTCAGAAAATGTATAACTTCATGGGAAATAAACCTTGTCTTCACTGTTTATTGTGTCTTCAAAGATTTCAGTTGTAATGCATGAATTGAAAACATGAATACACGAGTACCTGTACATAGCTGAAGTTAATGACTGATTTTACTATCTTAGCACACTTAGAATGGAGGACAACATGCCAAACTTATATGTCCAGATGGTGCAGATTATTTTAGGACATGTACACTTCTGTACGAGGGGATTATTAAACTCAAAAAATGGCCTGTTATCAGAGTTGGCCACTCGCCTATTTGGAAGAGTTCTTCTTTAGTACGCTTAAACTATAATAGCTTAAGTCAGGGGTTCTCAACCTTATTTTCTTCCGTACCAGCCACAGCAAAACAGAAAACTTACCGTACCAACACCCTCAAATATTTTCAGGGCAAACTTATACATTACCATTATTTTTACTTCTCCAAGCTACAAACTCTTAACTTATTTTCGCGTGTCACAGTTTGGGAGCCGCTGACTTAAGTAATAAATGTGAGTTCCAGTTTTACTTTCCAACTTGCCTTTTACTATAAGATTTGCGGTGCTTTCAGCCGTTCCAGCTACATTGATAGCCTTACACGTAAACAAAGCTGAATCTTCCGTGAACGTCTCTTCAATGGTTAAAGTACAAACTTTCCTGTCAAAGGAAGTCTTGTAATCGGGGTTGCTCATGATGCTGAGACCATCTTTAAGCCACTCCACTTCTGGTGTCGGGAATCCAGTAATTCTGGAGATAATAAAGCCATTATTCAACAGATTACGGTAGAACTCATTCTTAAAAAACGCACCAGAATCACCACATCCTGGGACAGTTCACTGGTCAAAATCATTATTGGATATTAACGACCTAAATCATTAAGAAAATAGTTTATCACTCTAGACATATGAATATAATGTTAGCAGTGGCGGCTCGTGACTAAAAATTCTAGGGGTGCTGTCTCTAAGAATGGGTTGAAATAATTACTAAAATAAAAGGATGAGCATTGAGCAATGAATAAAAGTTTCAAAAGTTATTGAAAAAGTTATTCAGTGAGCTCATCCTCATATTGTTCTTGATTATTTCAATTGTAAATAAAAAATTTAGGGGTGCTGCAGTTCCGCAGTGCCTACCGACGAGCCGCCACTGAATGTTAGGCGAACTATCATATTAGTTAGATCGTCAGGTTGGGTTAAGTCATCTTGAGTAAGTTGAGTCATATGAGGTTAAGTTAGGATAACAGTGTCTGTAAACCTAATGCAATGATGATGTTCTTTGACCTCCTTCGCAACATCTAAGGTCATATGACGGAGAGGACCTACACCTTTACGTGGGATCCGAACCACGGGTTGCTACATAATCTGGAGGCAGAGGACGGTCTCTCATCCAATTACTACCGAGACTACCCTCGCTTAACTTCGCTGATCGACGGGAAGCGATGTTAAGACATTGGCCACGACGTAGCCCCACTATTTTTAAACTATTTGTCGTCATCTGAGAATGGTTCCGTATTATTAACCTGCACTCGAAAGTAAATTTGACTCCTTCAGTAACGGCTGCTCCTACGAGAGGAGTGAGGAACATTGGAGGGATGTGCCGAGGTTCGTCATCGGCGACTTTGACTTTCTTTACCGGAGGAAGTTCCTCCACTACCATTGGTTCAGGTTCTTCTGGAAAAAGCGAAATAGCATCTGTCTGGACGATCACTTCCACCTACAAAGTAATAAGACATGTTTAGCGTACTGTATATTATTAGTTACTGCTCTAAGTCAATTCAACACCTTTTAGTTTTCAATAAAATTTTCATTATAATATTGAAAATTTGGATATTACAAAATTTCATGTGTACATTAGATGTTAAGTTCATTTTATTCAAAACTTTTTGTACTCCAATGTATACAGCTCATTTGTGGTGGAACTACAGGATGTATAATTCGAGGAAATTATGTTACATATAATAATATTTTTAGGAGTTTATTAAGGACTCCAAGATTTGTAAATGGTGCTCCTTCTAGTATCAGTATAAATGCAAAAAACTTCACTTTTTTCTAAGTGAAGGTCAAAATATTTTCATAGTATCAGTACGCTGTTTGTAGTCAATAAGGTGCCTAACTGTGCCAGTGTCATTCGCAATTTTGTATTTAGATTTATCACTAGGCTTGGTGAGTCAGTCAATAAGATAATAGAAGCCATGGTTAGTGGACTGGTCTCCGATATATTTTACAAATCTCAAATCTGGAAGCATTGGCGTAGGCAATTGTATGTTCATTATACACAATAATTCACTGGCCTACTTAGTCAATGCTCCAGACAACTATCTCTTAATCTTCTATGGACCTCCTGTATAATGTTTGTACATGTTGAGTTTGAAATAAAGTGTTTGTTTGTTTGTTTGTTTGTTTGATTCTTAGTGAAGTTTCATGCTAAAAACATAAACATAATTATTCATGATCCACTTGGTATGGATAACGGCTGGCGGATTTCTTCATTATCTTACCGTTTCTGAGGCTGAAATTTTATGCATTGCCATCGCAGTCACAGTCTCCTCAGCAACCCTTCTTGCTTCTTCTGCTGCAAGAGCCGCTAATCTGGCGTTTTCAGCTTCTGCTTGAGCTTGAGCCAGAGACGCTGCGAGTTCTTGTTGTTCCTAATAAATATACATTTAGGTTTTAAAAATTTATTTACCACTCAGCATTAGTGTTATATCTATCGATAGAGAAGACGGTTTGCGAGAATGGAGACTCGATTACCTTCTCCTGGTTATGCCTTTGCTCTTCGGCCCTCTTCAGATTGTCTATCAATGTCGCCAGATTTCGGTTGATCACGTTGAAACTATCGATCATGTACTGGTTCTGCTGACAAACTGCTTCAACCTTAATAAAAACAATAATAAAACATTAATAAAAACATAAAGCAAATCAACGTAAAACGAGACCTCATCATACGAAGATATCGACTGTATACCTGTTGAGGTTTCGTATCGCCATAAAGTAGAATAGCCAATGAAGATATTTTGGTTATTCTATTCGTTTGCTCATCCTCTCCCGGAGTCAAGAAACTTTTCAATTTTCTGTTGAAGTTTTCTAGCTTGATCGGGACTCTGAATTTGAGAGGATTCTCCCGCCACATTTACCAAAAGTTGACTTCCATCCTTGAACCATTGTTCAACCTAAAATAGGTTGAAAATACTATAGTAACTTTAAAATAGCTACATTCTTTATGGTGAAATTTAAACCATACGTTGACTAGTAACCACTGTACTTTAGACAGGTCTATATAGTTATTTATTTATAAGTTCGTATCAGTGTTAGCTATTTAATAGTTATTTAATAATTTTATTGATGCTATTTTTTTTTTTAAATACAGTATTATTTATTCAAACCTCTTGCACAAGTCTGAAGAACTCAATTGACAAATCAATCGATTTCTGAGAATCTCCAACTTGCGTGTGGAACGTCGACCATTTGTTTTGGAGGTCAGTAAGTTCCAGCTTTATTTCCTTTGCGTCGTCATCTCCCAGAAGCATTTTTTCTGTCGTACTCACGAAGTTATCAATTCGCCTTCCTAACATCTACAATAAGTAAAAAGAACTTCGTAAGTGTCAGATACACACGCGTACAAACACTCCATCTTTAGTAGCTTTCGTGGTTTCGTGTACGGGCAATATTTTACGTAATGTCCTCAAATCATATAGAAAAATATTCACAAATTACATGTTTTAAAAAGTATATTTACATACTCAATCGTTTATTATTATTAAATATACAAGTTTTACTCTTCATTTCATAACTGAACTAAACTGTCCTTTTACCTCTACAGTCAATTTGAACTGGTTGAACGCAGACTTCATGTTCATAGCAGCATTGAGGCTATCTCCATAATGACCTTTCATCCGACTTAGCTGATCACTCAAGTCCCGAAGCTGATCTCTTATTACCTAAAAATAAAATTTAGACTCATTTCTCACTATTATAAATGTTTTGCAATTTTAACAACCTCCTAAAAACTTGGGAAGCGTCCGCGTAACGAAACAGGGTTAATGGATACAAAGGATAACGCCAACTATATGAAAATATGTAACTGTTTTATTTGTGAAAAAATAAGAAGTTTCGAGCTTCAACACAAACATCTTCCTCAGATGGAAACAACTTAATAAATGTCTCGAGATTATGTCGCTTTTGGGTGGGGGAATCTTTCAGTGCTGAACATAGAAACGTTCTGTTCTTTTGGCAAATAATAATAATAATTCTATAAGAATATTAAAGTTCCGTATACTGTAACAACTTGGCCTATAAGTTGCTTACCTTCAGGTCGGTCTGATACTGAGAGCGTTTGAGTTGTTTTTCCAGGACGGTTTGGCGCTCCGTCCAATTCTCTTCCATAATCTTCCTTCGTTCCAGCATTTCTTTCATTTTGGCGATGTCCTTTGAACCAGGTTCACGCGGGCACTGTAACGCATAAACTCGCATCAAGAAAACGTCACTCAAACCGAAATAAACTCTCGTTAACGGTAGAAAGATTAGATTTTTTAATTATTGGAGATAAACTAACGTAGTTTCCAAAAACGTTCGCCCATAAACACAAATTTTCTGAAAAACATAAAAAATAACTAATTGGTAATATTTTGTTTTTCGTTGAATATTTTGGTGAGAGTAATAAAAAAAATTAAATCATTACTAATTTTTTACGCTTCTTAAAAATTTAGTTTATGCGCGAACTTTCCAAAAACTGTACTTTTCATAATGATTTCTTAAAAACTGAATAATCTATACGAATGTGATGGCATATATAAAACAATATATAATAAAATTTAAAATTTCACACATTTATAACGCAAAGCTACGTTAAAATAATATAATTGTCTTTTTTATGACATTTTTAATGTTAATATCGATAAAAAATTTCGTATAAATCCAAAATTTAGTCGTTACATTTGGTTATACAAATACTTAAATAAATTAATCAAATGGGACGAACACATTATTTCAAAATTAAAAACGTGTAGAATTTAAATATTAAAAAGATAGCCAAGAAGCTCATTTCCTCGGTCGGGGTGAGTGTGCTCCAAGGGGTCACCTTTAGCTCGACTCGAGCAATGACGGGGTAAGCGGCCAACTCAACCCAACCCTGGGGCAAACCAAGGCCTCACCGCCATTACTTAAACATACAAAACAAATGCCATAAACATAAAATATATTTACAATTAAAATTATTATTATTATTAAAATTATAATTATAAATTATAATAATTATAAAGGAGTCTTATTTTTCCGTTTGGTGGCATTACTACCCGTTTCAAGGCCCTCTGGTGGACAAAAGGCTAAAAAAAAAAAAAAAGAAGCGAATCAACCAACCAACCAAATGATAATTTAAGCCTGTGTTTCCCAACCTAGGTGACGCAGGTGTCTCCTAAGAGTGCCGCGAAATTTAATGAAAATGTAAAAAATATGTAATTAAAAATCGAAGAGTTACTGAAAATCCGGAAATTTCGCTTGAAACAAAACATTCGCCATTTATTATGTTTATCAGGAAACTGTATTGGCTTAGTTTCAAGTTACGTGGTGTTTTTTTATTGGATGTTATGCAGTAGGAGACAAAAATCCTACGGAATGCCACGAAACAAGAACAGATGACACTGGGGTGCCTGGAGCCAGAAAAGGTTGAGAATCGCTGATCGAAGCATTACCTGGATTCTTATTTTCGGAATTATTGCATCAGCTTCGTGTTGGGCAAATTTAAGAAGTTCGGTAACAGCGTGTTTGGAGGCATCGAGTTCTTTCACTTGCCTCTCCACGCCTCCGAGGTCAACGGAGATGCCTCCAAATTGCTTCTCTAGTTTGTCGCAAGAGCGGTGAACCTGCGTGGAAAATAATAATAATAATAATAATAATAATAATAATAATAATAATAATAATTGGAGCTATTTAACCTCCTTCGTAAAAGTAAAGGTTTCGTGACAGTTGGGGAACACACCTTTACGTGGAATCCCAGCATAAAAAATTAATAACTGGTAATATTCTGTTTTTCTTTGATTACTTTAATCTTTTTGGTGATACTATTAAAATTTTAAGAACAAAACTCAGTCGTTAATGATAAGTAATTTTTTAGATATTTTAGAAAGTTCATTTTTATAGGCGAACTTTTTCCGGAAACTGTACATTACTGTATGAAAACTAACTGTTACCTCAGCTATGTTTTTGCACCACTGAATCAGCATTGTTCCAAGGATCTTGTAGTCGGTGACTTTGTTCTGGAGGTTCTGGTACAGTTGTAGCAAAGCTCGAACAATTTCTGGTCTTTCCGCGCCCGCGTCGTCTTTTTAAATAAATAAAAGGTTAAATTAAAGTATTTTTACCTCTTATTTTGGAGGTTGTTATACAATTAAGTTTTCACAGTGAATAGGGAGAGGCGTTTAGCAAAGTCGGGACACGCTGAGCCAAACCTTCTTTCGGCCCAGGGTATCCCCAGTTTGGTACCCAATGCTAAAAAATTAAAAAAAATTGCCGAGGTATACAAGTACATAAAAATGCACACATCCTTCAAAATTTACCCAATTAGTATTCATTTGTAAATATATATTTACGAGTTATTAAATTCTACACCCATTTCGTGAAAGAGAATAAAAGGAGTCCCGTGAAAGGAGTCCCTAAAAGGGGTCTCTTAAAAGGAGTCCCACGCATTTTCCTCCAAAATGCAACTCTGAAGCTATGACTAAGAGTGAGATAAGAACTAGGATTTCCGTGACGAAAATGAAGCGAGTGTTTTGGGGCTGTTTAACCTCCTTTGTAAGGGCAAAGATCATGTCACGGAGGGAACCTACAGCTTTAAATGGGATCCGAACCATCTACGGGTCGCTACATTATCTGAACGCAGAGGACGGTCACCCATCCAACTGCTCAGCAGACCTAACGTCGCTTATCTTGAAGCGTGTCGTTGGTTGCGTCGTTAAACGGAATTCAAACAGTCGTGGAGTCGCGGAAAAAAGTAAGCCAAAAAAGTGAAATATATGGAAAGCGGTGTCTCTGACCAGTGCCGCAGGTTAGGTATATATATTACTTTTCTTAACCAATTACGAATGCTTTCTGAATTTACAGTATTTTTTCCATAGATTTTAATATCTCGGCGAACTTCTTTCCGCGACCGTTGTCTTCATCGTGTTTTCAGTAGCCCCGATTGCTGCCTTACCACTATGGGCCAATCCTTCTGCCTTCGTCACCATGTTTTCAATGTCTTCCTGAATCATCTTAATCGCTTTCACATAATTGTTGAGCCGTTTTTCCAGGGAGGCCGCTAAGCTCTCGGGATCGCTCGGATCCCCTCTCAGGAGAGGACAGAGACCTTCTTCCAAATTCTGCATTTCTATCTCCATCTGAGAAATGAACAAATCAATTAGAAGTGTAAAGTATAAACACACGTGTGTATGTATATATATATATATATATATATATATATATATTATATATATATATATATATATATATATATATATATATATATATATATATATATATATATATATATAACTAGAAGACAGGAAGGTTCCCATGTACATATTACATTTATTGAAATTTTGGTATTCCCACCAATTCTTTACCGTTAGGTGGAGCAATGTACTATCCGAATGTTTTGGCTCCTCTTGCGGGGTGAGACAAGGCTCCTTGCTCTCTCCTATGCTGTTTAATGTGTATATTGACGGATTAATTGCTTTACTTAATGAGACAACAGTGGGATGTTGTATAGATAACACAAGGATAAATAACTTAGTTTATGCCGATTATATGGTGTTAATAAGTCCCTCTGTTAAAGGCCTGGATCGGCTACTAAAAGTCTGCGAAATATCTTCGCAGAAACATGATATTTTTTTAATGTTACAAAAACTAAGGTTATGCAATTTCATCCTAAAAGCTGTAATCAGTCAGCTGATATTAGGTTTAAAATGAAAAGTGAAGTAATTGAGGAAGTCCAAAAGTTTAAGTATTTGGGTCAAACTATCACCAGCTCCTTGAATGATAACTCAGATATAAGAAAACAATCTCGAAGCCTTTATGCTAAAGCGAATATGACTACAGGGAACTTTCGGTTCTGTACAAGTGAAGCTAAAGACACTCTTTCGTACTTACTGCAGTAATATATACGGACAGCATCTCTGGGTGAATTATAAAAAAAGGTTCTGGCAGAACCTTAAATTTGCTGTACAACAGGTCTTTTAGACTCTTACATAAATTCCCCCCCCCCCCCCCCCCGAGATGCTCAGCTTCGCAAAAGTTTGCTACCCGCAATGTCCCGAGCTTCCCGGAGGTAACAAGACGTGCTCAATACAGTCTAATGCAAAGAATTAAAAAATCAACCAACCCGATTATCCAAGCTATCCATGAGTCCTGCCGTTTATCCTCTAAGCCAGTGGTCGACAACCTCTGATCCGCATGTCAATTGTAGTATATAGTATATATAAAATAGTAAATATTATATATTACATGAAGAGTTTTTTTATTTTAAAATGTCGCGAAAATAGTGTATACTCCTCCCCCGATTTACGAACGCTCGCTGTACGAATTTTCGAAGTTACGAATAAAAAATTTTGTTCAAAGGCTTGATTTACGAACAAAAAATTCGAAGTTACGAACAAAATTGTCCGTTAAATTCGGAATTTTTTCTTAGCATCAGCGGATGTCTGAAGATGACTGCAATAGTTTTGGTAGTACCTAGTAAATATTATTAAAAAATGAAATTAAACCATATAAAATTATTTAAATGTATTTAAGACATTCGTTACTGAACCATATTCGCTACAGTAAAGCCAAAATATTTTGTCTTTACTCTTGTGAATGGTCTCTGTCATTAATGGTTGGAAACAACAGTAATCATTACAATTTTACTTAACTGCATTTATTATTCAGGGTGATCCAGATAAATGGGACCCATAAAAAAAAGCCAAATATTCTTAATATTTAATTCCTTTCATAAAAACTATATATCATTCGAAAGAGTAGATTTACAAGTTTATTATGAAATATTTATTTTTAAAAATGACTCCTTTCAAATGTGCTCCATTAGTTGCCAAGCATTCCAGTGTTCTCGCTTGTAAGTTCTGCATCACTTTTGCAAGAGTGTGCGGTGGTATGGCCTGTATCTCATTTGTGATGGCGGCCTTCAATTCTTGCAAGGTCGTTGGGTTATTTCTGTAGACCCTAATCTTTAAATATCCCCAGAGATAATAATCTAAAGGAGAAAAATCCGGAGACCTTGCGGGCCATTCAACGTCTCCAAATCTTGAGATTAACTCGCATGGAAACGTTTGTCGCAAAACTGCCATGCAGTTCCTCGTGGTATGGCAGGTAGCTCCGTCTTGTTGGAACCAGTGGTTTTCTAGACAAAAAGATCTCTTAATTTAGGAATAAGGAAATCGGTCAACATTTTTTCGTAGCGATCACCATTTACAGTGACCGTGTTTCCGGTGGAATCCTCGAAAAAGTACGGCACTATGATCTGAGATGCAGTAAGACCACACCAACAGTTACACGCTGACTATGCAACGGACTTCGGTAATATTCAATGGATTTTCTGTTGCCCAGAAACGACAATTTTGTCTTGAAAGATCTTTGAGCTGAAACTACACTTCTTCCATGCTCATAATATTGCTGAGTTATGAAACGCAGCTGTTCCACAGTCCATGCAGTCATCTTGAAGGGTTAGTTTTAACTAACACTTTTATTTTGTTTTGTATCTTATCTTGTCTTGTATTGTCAAAACCTATACAATCCTGTACAAACTTGTAACTATCCTCTTTCGAATGATGCGTATGATTTTATAAAAGGACTTATACTTTAAGAGTTACAGGGGTTTCTTTTGGGTCCCATTTCTCTGGATCACCCTATATATTTATTATTGTAGAAATCTAAAAACAGTATTTACAGCAAACAGTGTGGGGGCAAAAACATGTTTTTGTAGCATTTTAAGACGTTCTGGGGAAGTGATTTTTGTTCGTAGGACCTTATCTCAACTTTTATAATGGGAGTCAATGGGAAAATAGGGTTCGATTTACGAATTTTCGATTTACGAACGGGTTTTCAGGAACGTAACTCGTTCGTAAATCGGGGGAGGACTGTATTTTATTTAAATTTTGAACAATGACCCATTATCAAATTACATTAAATGAAATTGACCCAGTTTCAAAAAGGTTGCCTACCACTGCTCTAAGCTGTGGAATTCTTGGTACGAAAACGTCTGTCTTTAGCTCTACTTCGACATTATTGTATTATTTATAATCAACTGTATATATTCTATCCTTAGTATGTGAACTGTCATTGCATTAATAATATTTGTCATATGAACTATAATCTGCCAATAAACCTTTTCTTTTCATTTCATTTCATATATATATATATATATATATATATATATATATATATATATATATATATATAGACACACACACAGGGGTTGGACAGAATAATGGAAACGCTCGCATTTTCGATGCTATATTTTCTGGTATCATTAATGGCATTATGTACTTTATTATATGATATGTAACTGCATATAATATCGAGAACATCTTCTATTTTAATATGTTCATATTGGTTTTTCATGTTCTTGTAGAATAAATGAAAATATGACGCTTGGAAAAAATGTTACTGACTGTGAAAGTGGCATGATAGTAGGAGCCCGTTTGGCTGGTCTCTCAATATTAAATCACGTGATTATCCCTGCACCTTGAGGAACAGTCCCAGTACCCCTGTTGGGTATATATATATATATATATATATATTATATATATATATATATATATATATATATTTTTTTTTTTTTTTTTTTTTTTAACTGCAAACAACACACAGTATAATTAATGTAAAGAACGACGTTTGTGTAGAAGAGTGTTCCGCACAAGACGAGGAGGGAGAACGAGCAAATGAAAAATGAGGTACCTCCCAGGAATCGAACCCGGGATTCCGCTCGTATGTAGGAGAATTACGAGTACTGAAATCGGGGTCCTTGGTGTAGTGGTTAACATATCCGACCGGCAATTGGATGATCCCGGGTTCGATTCCTGTGAGGTACCTCACTCTTCATTTGCTCGTTCTCCTTCTCATCTTGTGCGGAACACTCTTCTACACAAGCGCCTTGCTTTACATATATATATATATATATATATATATATATAAACGCCTCGTAAGAAATTGATACAACGATATTTGTATGCAAAGAAGATACTTTAATAAACATCTTATTTATACAAGGTGTTTCATAACATGTGGGACGCACTTTCAGGATGGATTCAGGACCTGCAAACAATGAAAAAAGTCTATATAAACATATGCCCGAATTCGCTTTCTTTCCGAGTTACAGCGAGTTTTGTGTTCCAGAAATTCTTTCCGCAAACTGTTTACAAACACTGCTTGCCGACATTGTTTGTGAGTGTGTACGAGACTTATTTCATGTATGGCCTTGCCAATTGTAATGTTTCGTACACTCTATGACATGTTTCAATATCGTTGAGTGGAGAGCCATCAGTCAGTCAGAGGTGCATCGCGGTGTTTCACTGTTCGGATTCGTAACTTCTTACCGTGAATAAGTGCAGTCCAGTGAAAAAAAACTTAAAATTTTTTGTGCTCTTCACTGATAGTGTGCATTTGAAGTGAATGGAGGCTTATTCAAACAGAGAAATGGCAGACATGCATCTCATGTATGGACTTGCCGAGTGTAATGCGGCCGCAGCAAGACGTCTGTATGCGGAAAGGTTTCCGAATCGCCGTCTGCCAGATAAGAGGACCTCTCCGAGAATACACAAGCGTCTTGGTGATACAGCATCATTCAACAAGCGAGTCTCAGATGGTGGTAGACCAATCAGCGTCAGAACTGTTGAGTTGGAGGAGCGGGTCCTGAATCACGTGGAGGAACAGTCTGGTGTCAGCACCCGAAGGATAGCAGCAGCAGAGGATGTAGATACACAACTGTGTGGAGAATTTTACGGGAACAACAGCTTTACCCATATCACATTCAGAGAGTACAAGGCCTTACTGAAGCTGATTTCCCACCACGAGAGGCTTTTTGTACTTGGTTCCTTCAACAGTGTGCTAGCGATCCTCTTTTTCTATCCTCCGTGTCGTTTTCTCTGATAAGGCTGCCCTCACAAGAAATGGCGTTATCAATTTTCAAAACACTCATCACTGGGACGAAGCGAATCCACATGCCGTCATCCAGTCAAGGCACCAACAACAATTTAGTATCAATGTATGGGCAGGACTTATTGACGACAACTTAATCGGTCCTTTTGTTTTGCCTGTAAGATTAAGAGGAGAATCCTTTTCCAATTTTTTAAGGAATGATTTTAGCGATTTACTAGATGAAGTTCCTCTTGGTGTCCGACGTCGTATGTGGTTTATGCATGACGGCGCTCCGCCTCATTTTAGTCGAGTAGCTCGAGACTATTTGGATGACCATTTCCCTGATAAATGGATAGGCCGTGGAGGACCCATTGCGTGGCCTGCTTGCTCCCCAGACCTGAATCCACTCGATTTTTACCTGTGGGGTCATCTGAAATCCATCCTTTACGTGACACCCATTGACAACGTTAAAACGCTTCGCCAACGTGTAGAACAAGGATGCCAGAAAATCTGAGCAATACCTGGAATGTTTGAACGCGTTAGGCAGTCTATGACGAGGCGTGTTCAGGCGTGTATCCAAGCGCAAGGCAGTCATTTCGAGCGCTTCCTTTAAAGGTAAGGCGGATACTTGCTGGAACACATAACGGGATGTAACTCGGAAACAAAGCGATTTCGGGCATATGTTTATATAAACTTTTTTCATTGTTTTCAGGTCCTGAATCCACCCAGAAAGTGTGTTCCACATGTTATGAAACACCCTGTATATGAGTAAAATTCAAATAATCCAGTGTGAAGTTTTTAATTGATGCATACAGACCATCAATACTATAAATTTAATTGGTCAATACACATACACGGGATGAATTTTGCGATTAAGAAAGTAAAATTTATAAGTGATACACATCCACCGGCAAATAATAAAATAATTTGAATGAAGGCCTTTTGTACAATGCTACACCTCATCAGGGACGAGGTATAGGAATATGCGAATGGTATTGAAAGCATTTTATTATTTCCCTGTGAGTGTGTACTCCTATATACGAGTATATAGTTATATATAGTTACATTATATAACTATACCGTGTTTATATAACTTTTTTGCTGGAACGCGCTGGAACGGCATTCCGGCACCCTTAATAAAATGAAGGAGGCATTTTTTAGATTGGGATGGTTACGGGGTGGGATGGGCTAACAACTGGTAAAGGTTATAGGAAATTTATAACAGAGTTCCGGAACCTTTCTTTCCAGAAGAAAGAAAGGTTCAGTGGGCTGATGAATCAATTATGGATCATTTAAACTTTACAGTGCATAGTAAAAAAAAAAAAAAAAAATTGCCTTTCTGTAAATACTGCTCAGTTTGTAATTCCAGAAAGATTGTTTTGCGCCAAAAAGTAAGTAAAAATAAAACTCAAACCTTTTTGAGAGTTTCTCTGTAAGTATTCCACAAATTCGTTAATTCTTTATTGACTGAAATTTTCATCTGATAATGACTCAGCAAATCTTTAACCACAAGTTTACGCTTTCCTAAATTCTCGAGAATGTACTGTACGCACAAAGTAGCTCTGTTCACATCTAAGTATGGATATTCTCCCTGCAATTATTATTATTATTATTATTATTATTATTATTATTATTATATTATATAAATATAATCTAGCTATTACAATCGTCAAATCATAATCCTAAAAACTGTGAATATTTTCATTGAATATTTACCTTTGGAAAATAACCTACTTTTATAATGCAGCTATGCTCTACATTTCAATTTATAGTACTTTAAAAAATCAGTCTCTATTCTGCAACACGAAGAGATTTTCTAAAAGATACAAATCTCCTAACCTCTTTAGATGTTTTAATAAAATCCCTGCCAGAGGCATCAAGATCTTGGTACAGTTTTTGAATCTTGTGCCATTTTTCTTCGATTGGGCGATAGTCTTCTTCAGTTTTGGCGGTTTTCAGCAAGTTCTCCAAATCTTCGAACTCGCCGTTGATCTTCTCAGCATCCTCGTGGAATTTCACGTATTTTTCACTGAAGGTAATGCGAGTATCTGGAATACAGTTTATACAATGCTTATTCACAATTAATGACTTTTTCCTGTTGGACAGTGCGCGATTATTAACAATTAGGTACCGTGCCGGTGTAACGTTGAAAAATGAGGTCGTTGAAAAATGAGGTCGTTGAAAAATGAGGTACACCTCATTATTTAACGTTGAATAATGAGGTGCACCTTATTTTTCAACGTTAAATAATGAGGTGCACCTCAATTTTCAACGTTGAAAAATGAAGTACATTGTTGAAAAATGAGACACTTCATTGAAAATTGAGTTGAAGTTGGCTATATATTAAAGTAGCCCCTCAGAGCTTGGCCGTTCAAAGCTCAGCTGGGATTCTGAACCCAATCAAAATAAATAAAACTAGCCCGGGTGGAAGTTGAATGATATATATATATATATATATATATATGCTCGGTTAGGTCAACTGAATGCCCGATTAGATTAATTGAATGCCTAGCTAGGTTAATTGAATGCCCTGTTAGGTTAATTGTACGTCCTTGACGATTGGTTAGGTTAAGTCTATCAAGTGATATTTCACGACTTAACCTAAGCAATCGTCAGGGCGTACAGTTGATTTCGATGGTGTTGTGGTTAGCGTCGCTGACTACGAATTCACCGGCCCCGAGATCGAGACCCGGTGACGGCAGCCGGCGCCCAGTAAAACCCAGTTGTTCATTCTTCTCTACACAATAAAGTGGTTGGTAGATAAATAGGTACCCTGGGTGGCTTAGTAGTTAAGACGCTGGGCTGCTGGTGGAGCGTGGTTCGGATTCCACGTTAAACTGTAGGTCTAAGGTGGAGTGAAAAGCTTGACCTTCGTCAGAATGAACAATTTGGGAGGAAGCTAACCAAAGGTAAACATATATATATATATATATCGTTCAACTTCCACCCGGGCAAAGCCGGGTCGCTCTGCAGTTAAATTTATTTTGATTGGGTTCAGAATTCCAGCTGAGCCTTGAACGGCCAAGCTCTGAGGGGCTACTTTAACTTATAGTCTACTTCAACTCAATTTTCAACGAAATGTCTCATTTGTCAACAATGTACTTCATTTTTCAACGTTGAAAATTGAGGTGCACCTCATTATTCAACGTTGAAAATGAGATGCACCTCATTATTCAACGTTGAATAATGAGGTGTATCTCATTTTTCAACGTTTCACCGGCCTTCGTGTGATTACCTCATTGTAATTGTGCCATTACATAAAGTGAAGGTTGTCAAAAGTAAATAGACACCTTCAGTTTTTCCACAATTCTTGATTTGATAATAGGTCAATAAATAATGACAGATTTATTTAATCACTATATTTAGAATCGTGTTGCGTTTCCCTTTCTATTATGTAAAGATGACACACGTTCTGGCATTTCATTGATGAGCTTTACCATTTGTTCTTGAGGACAAGTATCGTAATGTCTGTTTAATTTTGTCAACCCTCTGCAGTTTTCAAATTAAACGTAGGACAACTATTTAGAGAACTAGAAAGGAAAAAGACAATAAAATGAGAAACTAAGAGCTAGTAGGAGTCGAACACGCGTTGCGTGGTTTCATAGTCATCGTTCCTACCGATGACGTTATCCAGAAGTCCCCTAAAAAGGTTAGTTCAAGGGAGGCCAATATTTACGTGTTTTGATCCTATTCCAATCAACTCCATCACCTTTACAGAGTATATGAATGCGTTTTTAAGCGCAAAAAGTGTGGTTATTGTACTCGAAACGCATTCATATTTGGAAAACTGTTTGAATTTTTTTTTATCTTCGCCCCCTTACCGAGAATATCTTTGAGAGAAGACCAATGTTTTTTGATGCCTTCTACCTTTTCCTTGTATCCCTCCAACTCATCTTCAGGAAGTTCCTTACTTAGTTCTTCGAGGAATGAACTCAAAGTATTTATTTCCAGATTTTTATCCTGATAAAAAACAAAAATAAAAATCAGCAATTCTATCGAGGGAAAGGGAATCGAGTGTATAATAATATTCCACTACATTCTATACTTTAAATCTAAAGACATTTCCAATTTTTATCACAGTTCTTATAAAAGATTCAATTTCCCTTTGCAAATACATCTTTTTCGAAACTCTCTTTCATGAGCGTGTTTCACTACGCAGTAATAATATACACTACACGGAAAATTCTTGGTTAAAATGGCTAAAAATATTGTTAATAGCTATTAGCACTCTATACCATAGCTAGTCCAACTGTTCTGTGGTTGCATTAATTACTTACAGTAAGTTTCTATCACGGCAATAACAATGGTTAGGGCAACTGTATTGCGGTATAGTTGGATTAACTATTTGGTATAATATGCAACTATTTAGGTTACTTATATTAACTAGATTTCTTTTGCTACAAAAAAAAAAAACGGAAGAATAACGAAAAAGTAAGTAATGCGCAGTCTCTAATCCTCGAGAGACACTCAGAAGTTATAACTAAATGTTATTTGTAGTTTCCTTACTAAAAGGTCGTTTTTAAGAGTGAGATGAAGATGCAAGAAATCTTTGGAGAGGCTAAGAGAGCCTCCTGGATCCTGGTGACCCCGCAAGAAGGAATCTCCAATTTTCACTAGCCAAGACTCGATCTGAGAATGAGAAATATATTATATAAAAGAGATTAGAGAAAATCTTTATTTTTTAAAAACATAAATAAAAAGGTCGTAAAGAAGAGTATCAAATGAATAGAGACAAAATATTTGTTTTTACTTTTCATTCTAGAGCTTTGAGTTGCCCCCAAAACGTTCGTTGGTTAGCAATAAATAATTCTTCGGTGGTACAATGTAACCCAGAGATAATAAAATAGCAATGAAATAATAATAATAATAATAATATAATAATAATAATAATAATAATAATAATAAAGTTCCAATGTTCTGTACTAAAACAAAAAGTGGTGAAAAGGCTCTTAATCAATATCTGTGAAAACTTTGGTTGACAATGTTATACCAAACATCAGAGACACTCTTGCTTTCTACTTTATCCATTTTCCATTTAAGGTTAACATTATTTAAAACAACGTACTAACGTACGCCATTGTCCCGTTATTCCGAGCTAGTGTCCGAAAACGATAGATAAGCCCTTACCGAATTGTACATTTCGAGGAAGGAGTTGACAAGTTCTGTTCTTTGGAGAACCTTTTCTGTCGAGTCCGCGCATAGGGAAGACAGTCTCGTTCTTCTGTTTTCCAATTGTTCAACCATATCCGTTACTCCCTGCGAGATACGGATAAAGTACGAGATTTGAAAAGGATCAAAATAAATCAGTATAAAACAGTATACACTAAAGTATCGGACATAAGAGTTACTTACCTGGTTGTGGGGCTGTCCTCTACCCCTGTGACTTCTAACAGGGCGTAACCTTCCGTCAAGGCTGGCTGGACGGACTCTTCCACCACTCCCATCACCATAGACAACCTTTGGCTTCCTCCTCCTTGAGCAGCTAATGCTGCTACTTGAACTTCAGCTTGATCGAGCTTAGTCAAAGCCTGAATCAAAGGAATTTTGAGGATAAAAATTTATTAGTGGAAATAAGTTAATGAATTGCATTAACTACTCAAACAACAACCATTCACATTCATCACAGCGTTAAAACTGATATTCGTTTGTTGTAAGAGAAAAAAAAGGGATGTTTACCGCACTGGCCAAACGGAAGAATAGAGCAGATTGTTCCAAGAGGGCTGTTCTCGTATCGCATGTCTCGTGAAGTGCTGTTGCAGCTTCAAGGACAGAATAGGCCCTTGCTCTGGCCTCTGCTCCAGCGTAGTGCCCACTGGCTACCATTTGCTCTGCTGTTCGGACGTGTCGTACACACTGATCCTGCTGTGCCTGATAAACAAGAAATTTATGAACACAATTTTTTTTTTTTAATTTTATGCAAGAAGGAGGGGCCAACGGCAAACGCACCCCCCCCCCTCCATAGAAGGAGAAGGAGAGACGAAATAAGAAGTGGGGACACTTATGGTCCAACCCCCCCCTCCCGCTAGGGAACTCCTAAGCTGTTAAAGAAGGTACCTTTTTTTTTTTTTTTAAAAGAGTTGTGTGTAAGATGCATGTACATATATGTAGTGAGGAATAGAATGAGAAGTGTGTGTTTGAGAGCATGCTGGACTGTTCATAGGTTAGATAAAAAAAGGAAAAGAACAGCTAAGGAGGACAGTGTTCCCTGGAGTACTTCCCTGGTCGATTGGTGTCTACAATTTACCCTCTTAAAAAAATGTTTAGTTTTCACATAAATTTTAGGATGTATGAAAAATGCCTATTTTCTCAGCCTAGATTACCAGATAAATGAGTGCTAAGTTTAAACAAGTAGCAACTGCTTGTTCCTTTTACCTTTGCAGCATTTTCCCGCCGAAGATGTTCGTGTAGAAGAATTTCCGCGTTGGCTTGAGATGTTCCGAGGTCTTGGTGTTCTGATATTTCGTCTCTCAGTTTTTTTAAGTTGAGAATAGCTTCCGTCAGATCCTGAAAAAACAGTAAGAAAAATGAATATTTAAAGAGGGAAATGGTACAGAAAAATTAAAAGTTTAATACTCATTTCCATGTGGAAAGTAGTTGAACCTAAATTACTTCATATTTAGCAAAATTATAGCAATTCTTTAACGTTCGAAAGGATTGCTAAAGGCCATTATTCTTATTTTTACGGTTTGAAAGTTTGCTCTTGCGTTAATTAAATATTGTATTTTATAATTTTATACAATTATTATTAAATCGAAACTCAATTTATCGAATTTTGTATAAGATAAAGGAAAATAATTAACCTGATAGAGGAGACAAAGAGCCAAGCACTGTTCCAGGTGATTCTTTCTTGCTAGGAAAAGACCATCCAGGAATCGACGGCGGTCATGAAGGCTTTCCAAATAATGTTCAATTTGAGAACACGCTGGACAAGCGCAAACAATTTAAGATTAAATTAATAAATATTAAACGTTTATAAATAAGATTAAAATGTAACTAATAAATAATGTTCTACGTATATACTTACGGGCCAAATTGAGAAGTTTGGCAGAAATTTACCAGGCCTGGTGCGCCACTTTTCTAGCTAAAATATTAGTTTCAGATTTGGTGGAAACACTTTTTTGTGTAATACAGTAGTACTATCAGATCAATATTTGCGTCACTTTTTCCGCTTTCTAAAGGATTTGAGGCTAACCCAGTCATTTTTCGGAGACAATTTTTTCTTCTTTTCAAAATCTGCGCGTCACTTCTGGCAAACTTCTCATACTGGCTTACAACTACGTTATTATTTACAAAATATTATTTAAACAAGTTTATGTTAAAATACAGAATAAGAAATTTAAAAATGCGAGATTTGGATTAAAATTTTTATTTACAAGAGCAGAAATTAATTAAATGATAATGATAAAATTAAAATGAACGAAATGGCTATTAAAAGCATCGTGCGAATCCATATGTGCAAGGTGCACCAATTTATTAACCTCTACATAAAGTCTGCCATTAAAAATTAATTTTCTCACCAAACTCAATATTCGTCCTTATGTGTTGCGGCCTTGAATCCATCGTTCCTCCCTCCTGCAGAAGACCTTTCAGTCTTCCCAGCAGGACATGGGCCTCCTGAAGAGTGAACATGGAGGATTCGAGGATGGCTCT
Organism: Bathynomus jamesi; assembly: GCA_023014485.1. Lineage (NCBI taxonomy): Eukaryota > Metazoa > Arthropoda > Malacostraca > Isopoda > Cirolanidae > Bathynomus > Bathynomus jamesi. Next base: position 58,435 of record JAJOZX010012089.1, on the reverse strand, counting down.
CTTACGGTCATGTAACGCCGTCAGGAGCTTTTTGGCCCCTTCCGCGTCTGAGGGCATCACGTTATCCGTGTAGACCTTCTCAGCAGCGTCAAGGGCATCGCTGTACTGACGAGCTCTCCTGAAGAAAGACGTTAATTCGGTGGTAATTAAATTACTTAATTAACTAAGAATTAAGTAAATAATATTTACAGTAATAAATATTAATTAAAATAAATATTAACTAAAATACTAAAATTATTTTATTATTTATAAAATTAATTTAATATTTAAATTAAATAAATTATTCGAAAGAAAGAAAATAAAATGTTAATTAAAATTCATAATTAACACTTCGTACCTTGTAATTAATTTAACACAACGTTTACATTAATTTCATCGAAGATTTATTACAAGTCGTGATGAAATTTGGTTAAAGAATTCAAGAAGAGTTTTCTTTTAGTTACCCTTAAAACGCATAAATATACAGGGTGATCCAAAAACAGGAGTTAAAAAAAATTTCACATTATTTTCTGGAACACTTTTTTGTTACACCTTGTGTTATTTATTTTATATTAGAGTTGAAAACCTATTTCTCACTTTTAATAGAGAAATTATTATTACCAAATATATATTTTTCTTTTAATTGCCGTGAAAAGACAAAAATACAGGGCGATCCAAAAAGGAGTGCCAAAACGTAAACTATCGCACATTCATTTTTTGAACACCTCGTATTATTATATACTCTATTAGAATTAAATCCTATTTCCTTCTAATAGAGCAATTTTTTCTTATACCCAAACCCTTCTCCCACCGCAGTGAGGTCGCGTCAAGAACAGTCAGGAAGCGCCTCAATCGCTCACATTCACTTCATCAGCTGACATGACAATAATGCACCTGCCTCAGAGCAACAATTCTACAGCCCAACCCCGCAGACTATCCACAGTTTACCCAGACCTCTTCGTACACCCTGAGGCGGCACATTGCCAGTCCGTCGCCCCCCATATACCACATCACTCCATTTTTTCTATCCAGCGCGCGTTTTTCACCCTCCCACACGTCCAGGCCCCGCTGACCCAAAGATTCCTTCACCCTATCCCTCCATCTCCTCCTCGGTCTACCCCTCCCCCTTTCCCCCTCCGCCTCCTACACGTAAATCCTCTCTACTATCCTCTCCATATGCCCAAACTATTTAACACCCGCTCATCTGCTCTCTCCACAAGACTCCTTCGACTCCCACACCTCTCATGGATAACAGCGTTTCTCACACGATCAATCTGCCTCACCCTGCGGATCGCCCTCAAGCATTACATTTCCAATACATCCATCCTTTTCCTTTCCTTCGCATTCGCCACCCAAGCCTCACATCCATTCAACACTGTTGGCACTACTGTACCTTCATACATACCCATCTTCGCACCCATAGACACTGATCTCTCCTTCCCAACACTTCTTAGGACACCCAGTACCTTTGCCCCTTCTTCCACCCTGTGACTCACCTCCGCCGCTATAGTCCCATTCCTCGCCACATCCACCCCTCAGTACCTGAAACATGTCACTTCTTCCATTTCCTCACCATACAAACTTACACTCAGTCGCTCACGAACCTTCCTTTTACAGCACCACATAACCTTACTTTTATTCACATTTCATTTACTTTTAGCTTCCTTCTTTCACACACCCTCCCGAACTCAGTTACCAGTCCCTGTAGCTTTTCTATCGAGTTCGTCACTAGAGCCGTATCATCCGCATACAACAACTGATTCACTTCCCAAGAACTTCACCCCGCAACATGGTTCACCCCCGCTCCCCTCCCCATGACCCTCGGATTCACCTCTTTCATTACCTCGTCTATAAACACATTAAACAACCATGGAGACGTCACACAACCGTAGACCCACTTTCACCGGAACCCACTCATCCTCCTCTCTTCTCACACGCACACACGCTCTACTCTCTCGGTAAAAACTTTTCACCGCATTCAACAACGACCCACACACCCCATACAGCCGCAGCACTTGCCACAAAGCCTTTTTGTCAACCCAATCACACGCTTTTCCAAGATCCATGAACGTCACATACAAATCCCTTTCTTTCTCCGAGTATTTCTCACACATCTTCAACCCAAACACCCGCTCCACACACCCACTACCTCTTCTAAAAACCCCTTGTTCCTCCCCAATCTGTTGCTCCGTGCATGCTACCACCCTTTCAATCACCAGTCACCACTCTCCCAGACAACATGCTCCCGTAGAGCAATTATTATCACAAAATATATTTATTTTTAGTGTCTATTGTAATTCTGGGATGTGTTATTTAGTTATTTAGTGTTATTTTTTTTTTAGTGAAATTTTTCAGAAATTAATTTATGACATCTTATTTCAAGATTTCATGTTTTAGTTTTATAGTATAAAGGGTAATAAACCATTCTCTCTCTCTCTCTCTCTCTCTCTCTCTCTCTTTCAGTTTGAACATTCCAAACAGCGATCGAAAGAACACCATTCCGCTAATCTTTATCTCTTGACAATCGCTTCAATTTGGTGTTCACAGACGCTTTATCACAATCTTCACAATCTTCAGCGTTTCTTCCCATTCTTTTCTTTCTACTTTTATTTTTTCTTTCTCATCTTTCAGAAGCAAACTCGAGAGTTTGAAAGTATACCCGAGCTTTTCATGAGTCATTGAGAGAAACCAGAGACAGGGGGCGCTACCAGACATGCTTTGAATAAGCAGAGAAACGAAAAAAAGGAATATAATCCCATGCCTTGAACAAAGAGAGAGAGAGAGAGACTCGTAAATAAAATAAGGCTATTTACACCTTTAAGTAAATATACACTGAAGCTATACGTTTTAAGTTTAGGCATTTTTTATAATAATATTTAAACTAATAAGTTGAAAATTACTTTATTTATAAACATGTCTTTAATAAATTTCTTCGTATATTTATTCTGAATTTGACATTAATTGTGTTCGTTGCCAAGAAGAAAACGACGATGAAAAAGGAATTTCAAGGAAAACTATTTTATAAATATTCTAACCACAAACTAAAGTTTAAATATTCAAAGTGTTTAAATAAATTTAATTAACGAATAAATTTACGAGAATGTTTCGAAATTAGGATAATTTTTTAGTTATTAACGCTACGTTGTGAGTTTTTGTGACCAGTGTCGTAACGCCGCTTCCCGTCGATCGGCGGAATTAAGCGACGTGGGTCTGGTTAGTACTCGGATGGGGGACTGTCCTCCGCGTCCAGATTATGTAGTGACCCGTAGATGGTTCGAACCCCACGTAAAGCCATAGATCCCCTCCTAAGATGTTGTAAAGGCAATTAAACAACTCTATCATTACAGTTTAGTTATTAAAGAATTAGAAATTCAGTTGTGAAACGAAATAATTAATTTTAAATAGATAAAAAAAATAAGATATTCGCAATATTATCCGAAAAACGCGCTTAAAGATTAATTTAATTATTTATTTATTAGCCAAAGTTCCATAAAAATATTTAAATATATTATAACTAAAAGTAATTAAGATTTTATTAAATATAAAAAATTTAAAATTTTTTAAAATGTCTCCCCCCAAGAATGGACCTTTTTAATGTTACTGTACTAAATTTTTTATTTCAATTTCATTTAAGACTGAATACGTGAGCCAAAATTGAAGAATTTCCGCCAATTACTTCATTGGAATTGTTTACATAGCAAATGACATAGCATTAATAGCAAAAAGTAATGTACTGTACGTACACGATGATTTTATACAAGTACTGTTTCGATATGTCACACGGAACTCTGTGTGTGTGTGTGTGTGTGTGTGTGAAGACGCAGCACACACGCGTTCATGACTGTAAACAATTGGAATAGAACATCTTCTGCCCCAACAATGGATCCATTGATCTAAAAGTTTATTAATAAAACAATTCCAATTTTTTTTTACATACATATGATACATATGTAAAAAAATTGTAGTCTAATTTTACAACTCTCTCTCTCTCTCTCTCTCTCTCTCTCTCTCTCTCTCTTCTCTCTCTCCTCTCTCTCTCTCTCTCTCTCTCGACGAAGGCATGGCGTATTGACGCTGTTTATCTTTTTAAGCATCAAAGCCCTGAGACGATATAATTACATAATTACGAGTAAAGATTTAATCCTCCCATTATCCGATGTCAAATCTACAACTCTAATTACTAATACGGTTTCAAATCCTTCGTAGATGAAAGCTCATATTAAGAGCAAACCTCACATTGAACAACGTTTATGGGCTACATCTGGAATGTAAAATTACTTAGCCATTGGCGTGTTCAGATCATTGTTTTATGGCTTAAGCTCAAAGGAAAGAGAAGTGAGATTAACAATTATATAAGAATATATTTTACGGGTTGTAAAATATTACCTTTAATTTCAATGTAAAAATAAACGTTATCATTATCATTGTAATTATCATTATCATTATCATTGTCATATATATGAGGCCCCCAGGGCGCCAGCGGTATAGTAAAATGCTTTTAACTAAATGCTGTCATTACCTGGAGTGTGGGAGGGTTAACCTAACATTGTCAAAAATCTAAATGTGAAATCGTCAAGTGTTCTTCAGTCGTTTAAATACACGACAGGTTAATTTAACATTTATTCATCGTACTGGGATGGTAACGTTTGCTACTCCTACGCAGAAGGTCGTGGGTTCGAATCATGGTGAGAGACATATTTGTTATATATATATATATATATATATAAGCTTATATATATATATATATATATATATATATTAGGTCATCCCATAAGTAATGCGGCATTTTTTAATTTTTTTTTTTTTTCAATTTTTATCATTATTTTAAGGATAGAAATCAAACAACTCTTTGAAGTTATTTATATTTAAATAAATATTTATTTAAATATAAATAACTTCAAAGAGTTGTTTGATTTCTATCCGTAAAATAATGATAAAAATGGAAAAAAAAAAAATTTAAAAATGCCGCATTACTTATGGGATGGCCTAACATATATGGCAGGCCTATTGCTGTCGCTTCCTGCTTCTCGAAACTACTAGAAAAACTCTTGTTACGCCGATTAAATGATTTCCTATGGACATCTCCTAATCAGTTTGGCTTTAAAAAGTCCCACTCAACTGACTTGTGTATCATAGTATGTACTTAAAGAAACAATATCTAAATACATTGACAGTAATTCCACTAGTTATAGCTGTTTTAGATATAAGTAAGGCATATGATAGGGTGAACCACAATATTTTATTTGCAAAACTAGAAGACAGGAAGGTTCCCATGTACATATTAAATTTATTGAAATTTTGGTATTCTCATCAATCTTTCACCGTTAGGTGGGGCAATGTACTATCCGAGTGTTTTGGCTCCTCTTGCGGGGTGAGACAAGGCTCCTTGCTCTCCCCTATGCTGTTTAATGTGTATATCGACGGATTAATTGCTCACTTAATGAGGCAACAGTGGGATGTTGTATAGATAACACAAGGATAAATAACTTAGTTTATGCCGATGATATGGCGTTAATAAGTCCCTCTGTTAAAGGTGTGGATCGGCTACTAAACGTCTGCGAAGTGTATTCGCAGAAACATGATATTCTTTTTAATGTGACAAAAACTAAGGTTATGCAATTTCATCCTAAAAGCTGTAATCAGCCAGCTGATATAAGGTTTAAAATGAATGGTGAAGTAATTGAGGAAGTACAAGAGTTTAAGTATTTGGGTCAAACTATTACCAGCTCCTTGAATGATGACTCGGATATAAGAAAACAATCTCGAAGCCTGTGTGCTAAAGCGAATATGACCGTAAGGAACTTTCGATTCTGTACAAGTGAAGCTAAAGACACTCTCTTTCGTACTTTCTGCAGTAATATATACGGACAGCAACTGTGGGTGAATTATAAAAAAGGTTCTGGCAGAACTCTAAATTTGTTGTACAACAGGTCTTTTAGACTTACATAAATTACCCCCGAGATGCTCAGCTTCGCAAATGTTTGCTACCCGCAATGTCCCGAGCTTCCCGGAGGTAACAAGACGTGCTCAATACAGTCTAATGCAAAGAATTAAAAAATCAACCACCCGATCATCCAAGCTATCCATGAGTCCTGTCATTTATCCTTTAAGCTATGGACCTCTTGGTACGAAAACGTCTGTCTGTAGCTCCACTTAACTTCGACATTACAGTATATTTCTAATCAGTTGTATATATTTCTATCCTTAGTATATAAACTGTCATTGTATTAATAATATTTGTCATATGGACTATAGTCTGCCAATAAACCTTTTCATTTTCATTTTCATTTTCATTTTCATATATATATATATATATATATATATATATATATATATATATATATATATATATATTCTCTTTGTCTGGTTGCGCGAAACAAGATATCCTTATTTCCTTATTTGGCAAGAGCGTCATTGCTTTGTTAGATGTAATCTCTTTTGGAAAAGAAAAAAAAGATGTTATAAATGTGATGTTTCATTCAAATTAATTCGTAAACTGTTTTACATTTAAATCTTATTACAAGCCATTAAAATCTTAAACGTCTTCAACTACGAAGAAAAGAAGAGAAAAATAATTTAGTCTGCGCTCATTTCAAAAGGGAAAACGGAATTAGCTAAACTAAGCCAGCCTCGAGCAACCAACCCAGAACACGTTCCATTAGAGTAATTTCAGCTCTGATTTTGGGAAGCTATTTAAGATAAAAACTATCGCTAAATACCGGCGTTTATCTCTTCTTTCAATTTGAGACTTTTTTCTTCTTAGGCTCTTTTTCATTCTCTTACGGTATCGATTTGTTTTAGGGTATTTAAAAAGCCCATTCGGTTTTTTAACCTGCCTATTTCCGTATATATATATATATATATATATATATAATGTGTGTGTGTGTGTGTGTGTGTGTGTGTGTGTGTGTGTGTATATATATGATGCGAACCCACAGGGAAAAATAAAAATGATTCTAAAGCCTTTCGTGTATTCAGAAGTACACCTTGTCAGGGTGACGAGGTGTACTTCTGAACACACGAAAGATCTTGGAATCATTTTCTTTTTCCCTGTGGGTTTGCATCATTCAATCATTCATTTCACGTGTTTAATTGTGAAATTCATCCATATATATATATATATATATATATATACACACACACACTAGGTGTTTCATAACATGTGGGACGCACTTTCAGGATGGATTCAGGACCTACAAACAATGAAAAAAGCTTATATAAACATATGCCCCTAATCGCTTTGTTTCCGAGTTACAGCCCGTTATGTGTTCCAGCAAGTATTCACCTTACCTTTAAAGAAAGTGCTCAAAATGACCGCCTTGCGCTTGAATACACCCCTGAACACGCCTCGTCATAGACTGCCTCACCTCACGCGTTCAAACATTCCAGGTATTGCTCGGATTTTCTGGCATCCTTGTTCTACACGTTGGCGAAGCATTTCAACATTGTTAATGAGTGTCACGTAAAGGATGGATTTCAGATGACCCCACAGTAAAAATCGAGTGGATTCAGGTCGGGTAGCGAGCAGACCACGCAATGGGTCCTCCACGGCCTATCCATTTATCAGGGAAATGGTCATCCAAATAGTTTCTAGCTACTCGACTAAAATGAGGCGGAGCGCCGTCATGCATAAACCACATACGACGTCGGACACCAAGAACTTCTGGTAAATCGCTTAAATCATTCCTTAAAAAATTGGAATAGGATTCTCCTGTTAATCTTGCAGGCAAAACGGACTGATTAAGTTGTCGTTAATAAGTCCTGCCCATACATTGATACTAAATTGTTGTTGGTGCCTTGACTGGATGATGGCATGTGGATTCTCTTCGACCCAGTGATGAGTGTTGTGAAAATTGATCACGCCATTTCTTGTAAAGGCGGTCTCATCAGAAAACAATACGGCGGATAGCAAAAGAGGATCACGAGCACACTGTTGAAGGAACCAAGTACAAAGAGCCTCTCGTGGTGGGAAATCAGCTTCAGTAAGGCCTTGTACTCTCTGAATGTGATATGGGTAAAGCTGTTGTTCTTGTAAAATTCTCCACACAGTTGTATATCTTACACTGTCTGCTGCTGCTATCCTTCGGGTGCTGACACCAGGATGTTCCTCCACGTGATTCAGGACCCGCTCCTTCAACTCAACAGTTCTGACGCTGATTGGTCTACCACCATCTGAAACTCGCTTGTTGAATGATCCTGTATCACCAAGACACTCGTCTATTCTCTGAAAGGTCTTCTTATCTGGCAGACGGCGATTCGGAAACCTTTCCGCATACAGACGTCTTGCTGCGGCCGCATTACACTCAGCAAGTCCATACATGATATGCATGTCTGCCATTTCTCTGTTTGAATAAGCCTCCATTCTCACTTCAAATGCACACTATCAGTAAATAGCACAAAAACGTTTACGGTTCTTTTCACTGGACTGCACTTATTCACGGTAAGAAATTAGGAATACGAACGGTGAAACACCGCGATGCACCTCTGACTGACTGACGGCTCTACACTTAACGATATTGAAACATGTCATAGAGTGTACGAAACATTACAATCGGCAAGGCCATACATAAATAAGTCTCGTATACACTCACAAACATTGTCAGCAAGCTGTGTTTGTAAACAGTTTGCTGAAAGAATTGCTGGAACACAGGTTTTCAGGTCCTGAATCCATCCTGAAAGTGCGTCCCACATGTTATGAAACACCCTGTGTATATATATATATATACAGGGCGTCCCAAAAAAATGTATACACACTTTAACAGCTGATAGCTCAATTGATGTTTCTTTCTTTCCAAGTTAAACCCATTAGAATTAATAATGGCAGTCAGACTAAGCTTTGAACAAAGGAAATTCATTCTAAAATGCTACTGGAAGTGTGAAAACGCAGTTGAAGTGCAAAGACAGTTTAGGAGGGAGTTTCAAACAGATCCACCAACGCGACTTACCATCACTCGAATTAGAGATAAGTTTGAAGCCGATGGAACTGTTCAGAATGTCCACAAGAAGCGTTCCGGAAGACCACGGACATCGACAAGCCCCACAAAGCAAGAAAGAGTACTGGAAACGTATCACCAAAGTCCAAGAAAATCTGCGGCAAGCGAGTCGTGAGGTAGGAATTTCAGAATCGTCTGTCCAACGCATTTTGAAGCGCTGTCAATGGAAAAGTTACATTCCAAGATTAGTCCATGCTATTAATGAAGATGATGATGATCCGGACCGAAGAGTGGAGTATTGCGAGTGGTACTTGGCACGATGTGGATGTGGATTGGACGAAGGGGTTTCGTAGAATACCCTCCGCGTTCACCAGACCTCACACCACTAGACTTTTTTTATGGGGATACTTAAAAGACAAAGTCTACGCTATAAAACCTGCAACAGTCGCTGAATTGAGAGCAGCCATTGAACGAGAATGCACACAAATACCAAACGAAATGTTTCGTGATGTTTGCGATTCCATTGCTTCGCGTTATCAGCAGTGCCTGGACCAGAACGGACGTCAGTTTGAAAACAGGCGTTGACAAAACAATTAAATAATGTCTGTAGATTCTATTACATTTTGAAAATGAAATGTATTTTAATAAACACTGCCTTTATAAGTATTTAAAGTGTGTATACATTTTTTTGGGACGCCCTGTATATATATATATATATATATATATATATATATATAAAATGCAAACCCACAAGGAAAAAGAAAAATGATTCCATGGAATTATTTTCTTTTTCCTTGTAGTTTGCATCATTCATTCATTTCACGTGTTTAATTGTGAAATATAGTATTAATTCTCACGGAGACTTTTTTTTTTGACAAAATCGAAATTTGTTACAAAGATCGTGATTGGTCGAAATTGGTCATTTGGGAAGAAACACCAATCTAAAATTACTACGTAACCCCAGGGTAACCTGGTTTCCGCGAAACTTAATATATATATATATATATATGTGTGTGTTGTGTGTGGTGTGTGTGTGTGTGTGTGTGTGTGTGCAACAAGTTTGACAAATAAAAAATAGTTTTTAAAATTTCAAAGTAATAATATATATATATATATATATATATATATATATATATATATATATAAGGTGGCGCAAAAGTCAAGAGGCGTGAGGTCTGGGGACCTAGGTGGCCATTCGACGAGCCCTCGCCGTCCGATCAACTTGCTTGGAAACGTTTCATCTAAAGAGCTCCGGACGATGGTTGCGAAATGTGGTGGTGCACCATCCTGCTGAAACCACATCTCCGCCCGTTCTGCCAATGGAACGTCGTCCAGTATGGGCATTAGAAATGTTTCACCTGTTACATTGCCATCGAAAAAGTACGGACCAATTAACCGATCCCCCCAGAGCGCAGCCCTCACCATATTTCGTGGGTCGAATTGCACATGTCTTTCCTCCATCCAGTGGGGGTTCTCATCGGTCCAATAGCGTGCATTATGCCTAATGACACGACCGCTGACGTCAAATGTCGCTTCGTCGCTGAACATGATCGTTCGTTGAAGCTGTCGATGTTGTAGAAACCACTGGCAGAACTCTACACGACGGTCTGTGTCGTCACCGTGCAGTTACTGAACGAGTTGGACTTTGTAGGGGTGGAAACGATTTGTTGTAAGAATTCGGTGAATGGATCTTCTAGAGACACCCGTTTCCTGGGATAACTTTCTTAAGGACTTACGTGGGCTGTTTTCGATTGAATACAGTTAGTGATGTTGCTGCATCGGTTGAACTTTTTGGCCGGTCACTACGTGGCCGATCATGAACACTTCCCGTTTCTTTGAAGCGAGTGAACAATTTTCCAACTGATGCCTAAACAACTGGCGGCCTGTCAGGGTGTTTGTCATTAAAAGCAGTAGCAAATGATCGGTGTGTGTTACCACGCCTCGCACACATTAAAACTATCTCCACCCGTTCATCTATTATCAGTTTCTGTGCTATAGGTTCAACAACAAATCTGAAGAGAACAAAACACATATTAAAACACAAATTATGAAAATGTGCCTATGGTTCCTGACTTTTGCGCCACCCTGTATATACGAGTAACCCTCTTATATTGTAATGTTACAGCGTTATATACACTAATTTCACTCACACACCGCGCTCTATAATTGATCCAAAACACAGACATGAATTTACAATGAAATTTTTTATCTTCCAACCGAAAAATGGTCATCCATGTTTCTCGCTGGGAATAAAAATTTTACTGCGGTTTACCTTCAAAGATACACTGTAACTTTAAAAGAAAAAGTAATGAAGTTATGAATGTATGGGATATTTAAGTATCCTTTCGGGCTTAACATTATATATGCAGAATAATATATGATGCTTTTCTAGGAAAAAGTGGCTAAGCAACAAAAGTAAAAACTGACAGAAAACGCAGTTAAAGTTGCATCAAATTTGAAAGTGACATAACTTTTTAAGATATTCCATCGAAATATCTTCAAAAGTTCAAAAGTTATTCCACTTTGAAATTGGTAAAAAATTTTAATGCGTATTTTACTTTTGTCGCTTAGCCACTTCTTTCAAGGAGAGCCTCATATACTACTGTATATAGTAGAGAATGTGTTAAAATTATTCTTTTTTCATTTTCGAATTCTAAAACGTTTGACTTTCTTCTGTCCATTTATTTAATTACACATTTATAGGTCAAGCAAAGATGTGGTTGCCTCAAAGCGCGTGTTCCGGTGACTTCAAATATGTAATTTCGGAAAAAAGTTCGTTTAAAAAAGAAAGTAGTTACCATAAAAACAAAGATGGCAACGCTGATGATGATGATGATGATGATGATGATGATGATTAGGGAAAACTAAACATCAATGGGGAACAAACATCGTGATATTATTGTTCTTATTAATTATCATGGTTCTTACGTGTGGAAGGTGACACTCATATCCAAAAGATTCTTCCTTGTTTCAAGATGAGCGTTAAGGTCCCGCCACGCAAGGCCTAATGACTCCGCCATTGCTGCATATACTTCCGCTCGTGGCCGTTGCGTCGATATCAGCTGATCCGCCTGGTTAAGTAGGTCCTCCACGGGGGACTGCTTACTCTGAAATGAGAAAAAACCCACAAAAATGTTTTGTTTTCTATTGTACACCGAAGATAAACTGCTAATCTGTTTGAGTTGCTTGTCAGTGATTTCTATAAACAAAGTTTTCTCATGAATGTTTAATTGTACTTTACGGAGGTGGAACCCAAATCTAACTCCTAAAAATAAAGACCAAATTGTATCGTAACCACAGATGATGTCCTATTCAGGGTAAATTCTATACATTTACTTAATCAGTTTATTATGGTAGGTTTATTTATTATGTGGGTCACTCGTATTATTATTATTTCGAAAAAGCCGCGTTTTAATTTTTTAATCTTAACAAAATTCGTGTTCCCGTTGAAAATTGCATAAGTTTCTCAGTTTTCTAAAAATGCAAACATCCCTCACCCTCAAAAAAATAAGGAATCTTTTAAGCATAAAATATCACTTTGCTTTTATAGAACGGGTTTTGTTGCGTATTCTAACTTAATCTCAGAAGTTAATTCCTTCGGAGATACGAAATATAACGAGCGGTTAACCTCTGTGATGTGGAACAGCCACAAGGGGTACAAATAGATGCGAAACTGAAACTGAATTGAGAGGAGTAAGATATCCAAACTTGAGTCTCTCAGCGGATGAGTAATATAACAGTAACTTCATGTGACATTTACGAGCGGTAAAGTTACGCACAGAGTTTGTAGAGTAAAAAAAAGAGACGAAGATCCACGAAGAGAAAGTAACTTAGTTAAAATAAATACATACGGTGAAGGCATGAATATACGTGTAAAGGAATCATCAGGATAAGTAGAAAAATAGAGTAATAGAGAGATAAAAGCACTTTCTCCTCTGTCAACCACTGCTGCCAAGAACAGGTCTATAGAAATTCTTAGACTGTTTAAAACTGTAACTCTCTCTCTCTCTCTCTCTCTCTCTCTCTATCTCTCTCTCTCTCTCCACTACCAGTTTCCCTCGAGCTTGAGAGCATCATGCTTTTTAAGACCTGATTCATGAACGAAATACAACATTGGCAGAGCACAAGGCCAAGAATAGAGTAAAAGGAAGTTATATAGTACTGTTTTTAATAAAACCCGCGTGGGTGGTCTTTACGCGTTTTTAGCTGGGGTTTTCCTGATAAAACCAACGGGGACGACTGGGCTGGGTTGAATCAAATTCACCACCGTTTATAAACGACAAAATTTAGTTTATTTTTCAAAAACTTTACGCGAATCGAAGAATTGCGTTTCAACAGATAAGACTCAAACACTCATACTTCATTCAATTAATTAATTATTTATTTTAAAATATGTTCATTATCACCTTAGAAAAATAAACTTTAAAAAGTGTATTTTGAGGTGTTTCCCATAGAATTCAAAGAAAACTTATCAATTCTAAACAAACTCTACATTGAAATTTTTCGTTTCTACAGATGCATATCAAAAGGTACAATATTTAGTCAAGTTAAAAAACTAATTAACTGTTTTAATCATATATATATATATATATATATATATATATATATAAACAGAACGTCTCTTTTCTACGAACGCTGATAGTTGTCAGATAATAACCTTAATTAGGGTCCAAAGACGGTAATCAAATGTTGTTAAAGAAACCAATAATTTACACTAATCAAATTCCCTCTTTATATATATATATATATAATATATATATATATATATATATAATTTTTAAAGTAAAATTTACAACAAAAACTTTTATCTTGCATTTTATTTTTAATTAGTTTTTGCTGTTGTGAAAAAAAAATAATATATATATATAATCAAAAAAATTATAGTTCCAAAATTAAAATTTGGAAAAATTTTAAGAAATGACTTATTTATAGTTTAAAAGATCTCTTCCTTTTAATAAAAAAAATATTTTTTTAAATAAGACGTTTTACTCTTTCTCTCTCTCTCTCTCTCTCTCTCTCTTTGCTTGATTATTTATTAAGCCCAAATAGATTTAGTACAGAAAAGTATCAGAGAATGTAAAACAACAGTGAATGAACCTTTACCCATTTGGTCGACAAGGCACAACATTGACACTAAAAAACTAACTTAACCTAACGTAACTTTTGCTAAATTAATCAGTCCTCCGCTAACCCTAGCGTAACTTAACGAATCTAAGTCACTTTAACCTAACCCAACCTTACCCAACTTAATCTAAGGCGCAAGATGTCGTTAGGTGGCATTCAATAGCTTCTAATGATGTTAAAAAAAATTCTCAATAACTCTACAAGAATAAACACACGCGATATTAATATTAAATTAATACGAGCAACTATTATCGATATTATTGAATTTAGAATTGCAAAACGAGAATTCTAAGAAATATTAATGGCTGTATTATTTTTCTTTACATAACTTAGAGAAAATATTATTATTGTTATTATTATCACTGATAATATTATTGTGAAACTAAGTAAATATTTTTTGAAAAATAAATAAATTAGAAAGTAGAAAATTAGCTTTAAGAAACTCTGATTCCGATCACTAAAATGAAGCTGAGAATAGCCTGAAAACGCGTTTATTCTTATACTTATAGAAGCCATTGACATAGCTCAGTAGTTTAGTGTTTCATGTTATTCTTAATTTTGCAATGTCCTCTAATGCGTAACTGGCTACACGAGATAAGTGTACGCATAGTGTGAATGAACCCTGAGGCTATTCTCTTCATTTTTCCTACTTTTCTATAAATCTTCTTTCAGAACTATTTTCTGTCAGCAGAGGGTGGCGGAGGAAGGAGAGAGCCTCGTTTGTCCTATACTTTACTATTACTACTATTATTGTATGAAAGTTTTACGCGTCTGTAAGTGTAAGGATGGTATAACTTTTCAGTATTCTTTATTTTCATTTGCTATTTCAATTTTTTCCTTCTTGGGCTAACCTCGAGTGGATCTTAGGGTTTTTGTTAGCCCGTAACTCCGTAACTCTGTAACTGACTGGGTAGCACCGGTTCCTTATAAGCGAGGTGAAGACAGTGAGGTCGGGGTTTCGACTCTCGATGATATTAGTAATAATAATACGGGAGTTATCGCGATGGACCGCGTTCGTATGACCTGAGAGCGTTATGTCAATGTCTGGCCCTCATCACTCACTGTTACTGTACTTAAAAGATGGTTTTGAAACTGTCCTTCAATTTCTCTTTGATTTTGGTAATCTGAAGGAGAACATCTTAACGGAAAATCTTTACCACCTTTTAATTGAATTTCTCTTTAACGAACATGACTCTGTAACCGAGTCATTAATGATTAAAACGCACGACTGCAAATCTGATTTCTGATTTGAGTGATTAAGGTGTTCCCTCATGGTCTTCCTGAGCGGGGTCATGGTTCCGACTCCGCGTTAAACCACGGATTACGTAACCATAATCAGATTAAACGCTTAAATAGGGTTAGGTTTTGCTTAACAACCAAACGTTGCTAGGGACATTTCTGAGGAGTTATTAATCTTTAATTTTATAATGCTTGTACAATGCTCGTAATAATTACGTTTTTATGAAGGAAGGAGGGGCCAAGAGCAATGCCCGCAAAAGCAGTCCCCTCCCCACATAGACGAAGAAGAGAACCAAAATCAAAGGCCTGGATACTCTGCGTTGAAAGATTGGAGGTCAAAAACAGGAGGAAAGATGAATTGAGGAAGATTGTTCCACAGTTGACCGGTTGAGTAGATGAAAGATTGAAAATACCGATTAACCCTCGCGTTAGAGAGTTGGACAGAAAAGGAATGAGAATGTGTCGAAAGTCTGATACTGCGTGCTCTCCTTAAAGGAGGAGGCGTGCAGTTAGAGCAGTGGTTCCCAACGTGG
Source organism: Bathynomus jamesi (assembly GCA_023014485.1). Taxonomy (NCBI): domain Eukaryota; kingdom Metazoa; phylum Arthropoda; class Malacostraca; order Isopoda; family Cirolanidae; genus Bathynomus; species Bathynomus jamesi. The sequence continues at coordinate 42,627 of JAJOZX010012089.1, read as the reverse complement.
GCGTTTGAGAATCTTAGGGGGGGCGCTAGGAAACCGTAAAATTGTTACCTTCTATTAATAAATCACTTATCACTTATCCTGTTATTATTATTTTCATGAGGGGACACCAGCAAATATTGATGGACAAAAGGGGGCGTTCGCCTAAAAAAGGTTGGGAACCACTGAGTTAGAGAGTTCAGAAGAGCAGTGTCCGTTATAATAACGATAATAAGGAGAGAATGAGGTAACATTGGGGCGAAGAGAAAGGGATTGAAAACAGACAGTAAGAGGCGGGGAATTGATGAGACGAAAAGCCTTTGATTCCACCCGGTCAAGTAGGGCTGTGTGGATTCAGCCACCCCACACGTGAGAAGCTTACTCTATACAGGGGCGGACGAGACCCCTGTACAGAAACAGCAACTGAGTGGGAGTGAAGAAACTACGGAGGCGGTACAGCACACCTAACCTCTTAGAAGCTGTTTCAGAAAGAGAGTATATGTGGTCTTTCCAGGAAAGATTACGAGAAAAAGAAACGACAAGAATGTTAATAGAGAGAGGAAGGATTGAGTTGTGTGTTGTCGAAGGTAAGGAGATAGTCGTGTGGAAGATTGTGACGAGTAAACAGATGAAGGAACTGGTTTTTTTGAGGCAATGAAAGACGCAAGATTTTCTCTGACCCAATCAGAGATAGTAGAAAGATCAGAGGTCAGGTGTATCATAGCCGTCGTACGCGAAACATGGAGGGACTGTTGAAAGGGATGCTTTGCAAATAATTGTCAATAATATGACCATTTTTTAGAAAAGTCCTTCGCAACGTCTGGTTGCTAAGCAAATTAATTTTAATGGAAGTGCCCGATCTGGCTATTAGCTGACCCAAGGAACTCACAAAGAAAGAGACAATGAGCTTGACCTTCATATGAATGAACTACTAGGACGAAACTAGTGAAAGAAGTTGGTAGAATTTAATCGCAAAAATTATGCCCACAAATTAAATGTAATTAAATTTCAAATACACTAATTAAATTAAACATAATTTTAATAAAAATACGTTTAACAAATTTAACTTTTGATTTATGACCAAATCCACGCACCAAATTATAGTAACAGACTTTCATATTTAAGGAGCAACTTTAATTAAAAAAATTATTGAAATAATATTTTCACTTGTATACAAAACCAGTAGTAAGATGCCACATCAAATTATATACTGTGTGTGTGTGTATATAATATATATATACAGGGGAAAATGAAAAGCGATTTCAAGGCTTTCGTGTATTCAACAGTCCTTGGAATCGTTTTCATTTTTCCATGTGGATGTGCATCATTTATTTAGTAGTTCACATGTTTAATTGTGAAATTTATCCTATATATATATATATATATATATATATATGTATGTATATATATGTCATCGGGAATATGAGAACACCTAGCATTATGAAATTATATAAATATTATGGAGTGAATAAAATTTAAAGCTCGAACTTCGAAGTCCAGAAAAAATTACGCACGTTCAGATGTTATTACAACTCACAAAAAAAATAATAAAATTTATTCAAGAAATTTCAAAAATGATAGGCGAAGGAAATGCTCCCAAAGTTCAATTTTATGTATGGTAAATAGCGACAGGACAATGAACTCAGATGTTTCCCTAACACAGGGAAACTCAACTGGCGAACGAAAGTCGGGATCCGGGACTATACGACGCGGAATGGGCCGAGTTCGTCTGGCTTGAGCATTATGCCAATTCCTGGCCTTCACCAATTATTATTATTATTATTATTATTCTGCCAAAAAGACGAACGAATCTGTCTCGATAACGGCGGCATATTCTGCGTTCCGAAGGCTTTAAGGCAGTGGTTCTCAAACTGGGGTACGGCGTACCTCCAGGAGTACGCGAGGGAATCTTAGGGGGTACGCGAAGGGGTCCTGAAAATAAAACCCTTTTAATTTTATATACGATTAACAAACGGTCGCGAGTCACACGGTCGTAAAGAAAGTAAAAATCGTCTAATCTCTCTCGAAAATCCAGAAAATCCTGTGAAAGCATTCAAGGGGTGCAGAATAAGGAAAAGTTTGAGAACTGCTGCTTTAAGGGATGCTCAGATTCCTGTTTTCCCTCCCTGTCAAGGTTGCTGATCTTACTTTCTGCCTCATCTACGCGAGGGTACTAGCATAACCTCAGACACACTTCTTTATAACACTCGGGTATGCCTGATTCCTCGTCCTTAATTTTGTTAAAAAAAAAATCACCCAAATTCTAAAGAAGAGAAGTTAGATTGGAATTCATAACACTTCCGACAAAGGAAACTGATCGTTTCGAAACGTTTAAACAAATGCAAAATACGTAACAACAAATGAAAATTAGGAAAGAAATTCAGAGGCGAATATCTGAAACAGATCTTTTTTGTTTTTCACATTTTTTGCTAAAAATCAAAATCAAAATACGAGGGTATAAAGACTCATATATAATATCGGTCCTTTAAAAGATAAAATTTAATCAATGCACAAATTCTTCACGAGCGCAAAAAATAAGTGAAATACTTTATTTCCAAAAATGGGATTTATATAAGTGATATATGGTATCATAATAGAAAGACGACAATCCTAATACCGCAACACAATTTCCAATTAAGGAGATAGAAGGGAAACAGAGGGAAACTATAATATCTAATGCGATGTTACTGGACACCGGCTTCATCCCGCACCTTAAAAAGTGCAAACATTGTTATTATTTACAAAAGTGGACACGGGATAAAAGAACAAAGAATTACGGACCACACATCCTAAAACTATTAAGAGAGAACATATAGAGACAGGACTACGTATATCGCGTTGCAAAAAGGGATTCACATAATTCATTCAAACCAATGAAGGAGGATGTAGAGAAGGGACGTCACCTCTACCCGAAAAACAGTCACACGTCGAACAAACGAGTTAAGAAATAGTTTGTGGCAAAAACAAAGCCTAATTGTAATATAGAACACGCGAAAGCCTTCAATCTAAACCGTATTAGACGTTTGATTATGCGCCGTGAGATCAGTTTTAGTAGAATTTCGCATGCAGTGATTGAATGTACCATACAATCACTGAGTTTCGTTATACGTTTCAACTGAAACGTATAAGTCATGTACAAGGTGTCCACAATGTCTTGTTACCCCAGTAAAATACTAACTGATTTTCGTTTTTCTTTTAGACCCATTTGGAATGTGTGATAGCAGCAACTATACGATTGAAAAACGCATATTGGCTAGTACCTGGGTCCATGAGCGACCACGTAATGGCAAAACTAATGAAAATATTCGTGTAGACTTCCAGGACCGATTCACTGCCTTGTCTCCTCCAAAAAGGAACTGCACCACTGAATCGGTCCTGGAAGTCTGATCGAATATTTTCAATGGTTTTGTCATTACATGATCGCTCATGGACCCAGGTACTAGCCAATACGCGTTGTTCAATCGTATAGTTGCTGCTGTCACGCATTTCAAATGGGTCTGAAAGAAGAACGAAAATCAGTCAGTATTTTACTGGGGTGACAAGACATTGTGGACACCTGATACAGTTTAAAAAAAGGTTCGCCTAAGAAATCTACAATTTCTAAAAATCATAAAAGAAATCGGTAATCAGTAATTATTGGGTTTTGTTTTTGAAATTTTTTTACTGCTACAAAAAATAAATAAATAAAAAATATACAAAGAAAATCAGAATGTTATAAATTAGTAATTTTTATGCTTCTTGGAAATCTTGTTTTTAGGCGAACGTTTTTCCGAAACTGTATAGGAATTATAGGTTTCAGTTGAAATGTAATTATAACGAACTGATAATGAATATTCTTTTAATTATACATTTGAAATGCCGCTTAAATCGGACAGAATATGTGATGAAACGTCTACGAAGAGGCACACTATCTAGCACCATTAGACTATTGTATATCGCTAAGTGCCAAGGAAAAGCGGGCATTCGGTAAGTACAGAGTGTTTACAAAGTAAAAAATAATAAAATAAAAAAATGTTGGCAATATGAAATACGTTGTTAATAATATGCGAAGTATATAGTTCATTCGATTTTGGGCGGGCCGCATCAGAAACGTTCGAGGGCCGCTTCTTTAGTGTTGGACGAGTGGGATCAAGAAATAGTTGCGTAGAAACTTGCAAAAACATTTCTCATCTAAAAAAATTTGACCTTCCGCTCTGACCTTGACCTTTCTCCTACGACTACCTTTTTCTTGGAGAATTAAGTCTAACACAAATACGGAGTTTCACTGCGGTCCTTCCACTTGTTTAGGAAGTGTAAGTTCATTCTCCTCCATTTAAATTATACTGCACAAAACTTTGACCTGCCGTTGTAACCTTAACCTTTGACCTACTTTTGACCTACATTTACTCTTCGGCTGGGCCTCAGGCCCTCTGCCAAGAACGGCTAAAATCGTCCCACACGTTTTGAGTTATTTTGTTTACAGGTACATACACACCCACGCTTCTGTTCGAAACCGCGACACCTTACTTTATATTTCATCAGTTTGTATCTTATCTACAGTGACAAGATGGTGAAAACAACTATATATATATTAACCATAAAGATCCCACCTAATCAAACTAAGTCGAAATTATGTTTTCGTACTGAAATAACGTTTTAAAAAAATAATGACGACACTGCAGATGTCGCTTCGCGCGAGTCAATCGTGCACACACACACACACACACACACAAAGAATGAAGACATTACAATACTCTCTTTCCTTTACAGAGACGGGAGTAATAATCGCCCTTGTTGTTCATAATGATGATTGCAGATATAGACCAAAATAATCCTATTGAATCGTCGAATGCGGATGACACCTAAATTTGAGAGGAAATCAATGACCGAAAAGATAAAATTTCCAATTGACATCAACAGATTTTTGTAATGACCTGAAAGAAACAATACGAAATTCAAATAAAGGCGCTTTAAACACAACACCCACAGTTTCCATTAATATTAAGTTCGGTGGGGATAAATTTCAACTTTTTAAGGAAGGTAATAAGCAAGAATTACCAGAAAACGTACGTACATCATCTGAAAAACCATTTCTCTTTTTCCATTGTGTAAGTTTGACGCTTGAACTTAGGACTGGAGAAGCTAATTACACACAAACGCACACGGATTATACCAAAATCAAACTCAGGCAATTTCTAGGTGTAACAGTATGAAACGCAAGTTCCAAGAACACATATACAAAGTTAAAAATTACCTCAGGAAGAAACTAAAAAGGCATCACGAGATGCAAGCCCCCGCCCGAAAAACTCACAAATAGTTGGACCATTTGAGAATTCACACACACACACACACACACATACACGTGTATATATATATATATATATATAATATATTATATATATATATATATATATATATACGATCATCAAGAATACCTCCTCCGCTCGACGCAAGGGCGGAGATAATAATGGTAATGATATGGGAGAGTTTCAAGGAAAATGAACATTTTGGGCTAAAATTATGGGAGAGTTTGGTTTTGTCATGAACTGAGTACTGTTCACAGAAAACAAAGACTTCTCGTAACCTTCTATACATAGAAATATTATCATCTATCGTCTCAAATCAATCAAAAACGAAGTTTTGAAGACCATTTCTCCTATCTAAAGAAGTTATATACATTAAAACAAGTTATTATATCATCTGACAAGAAGTTTTGATGCCCAAAAGAAGGAAAAATTTCCCTAGAATGCACCTTCAAAAAGAAGTTTTAAGTTCTAAATTTAGAAGGTTTTATTTTGAATGTTCAGTCCTAACATGTCGGTACTAAAAGCGAGCTATCGCGAATATATGAGAGATACAAATAACATTATGTCTAAAACACAAAACTGAATGAAGAAAAATACTGATCACAACTAAAATTTCTGAAAGAATAATGTCGTGGCCGATGTTATAACGCCGCTTCCCGTCGATCGGCAAAGTTAAGCGACAATGGGTCTGGATATTAGTTGGATGGGGGGGGGGGGGGGGGGGGGGATCGTCCTCCGCAATTCAGATTATGTAGTTCGGATCGCACGCAAACCCATAGGTCCCTCCGTCAATGATCTTAGATATTCATCAGACGAAGGACTTCGAATGGATCAACCCACTAACCAACAAAACAGACGAGTCATAAAAAATAATTAAAATTACAAAGTGAAAATATTGCTGACATTTTTAGTAATTTTACAAGTTTGAAAATTAATTAAAATTTAATTTGGATTTCATAAAATAATTATTGAAAATACAAAAAAAATTGTGTAAATCTAATGTAACATTTCATTAAACAAACCCATCATTATTCTTCCGTGACATTTCATAAAATATAAGTTTTTCATAACGTCACGAAACTTATCATAAAACATGAAACTTTTCAGAACTGAAAAACTCGTAAATTAGCGTCTAAATTTGTTAAAAACCATTTTTATCCTTGTACCATCCATCGTAAGAACTTAGTATAAATTTACAAATTTATAAACGCTTTGATGATTGTGAAGTTGATGAAAAAAAATAAGAAACATTTGATGATTGTGAAGTTGAAAGAGTGAAGCGTGTGACCTGAAAAGAACTTGTTTCTTAAAACTGTAAAAGCGCAGTAAAACAGCTGAAATAAATATCGTAAAACTGTAAAATAATGAATGTAATGATGGGGGTTGTTCAACCTCCTTCGCAACATCTAACTTCGTATGACGAAGGGAACCTACAGTTTTACGCGAGGTCCAAACCACGGGTCGCTACGTAACTTGGACTCGGAGGACGGCGGCCCCTCCAACTACTCTTCAGACTCAATGTCGTTTAACTTCGCTGATCGAACGGGAAGCGGTGTTACGACACTAGCCGTGGCATAACCGCTATAAAATAAGATAAAATGCGTAGAACCCGTATACAAATACCTGTAACTTGGTGAGAACTTCATGGTGCGCTTTCTGGAGAGCAATTGCTTCCTCCAAAGTGGAACCGATATAAACAAGGCCAGGACTCAGTTCAACCACTCGCAATTCCAACCAATCACCGCTCTGAAATTAAACAAAAATGTTACTATAATAAAACAGATGCCGTACTTACGCACACTTAATTTAACAAAATTATAAATGTAGAGATGATAAGTATATTGTTAATATTGTTAATATTTTGCTAAATCCTTATCTGAACAGCATTTAAAATGTGATTACTTACGATTATTGTATTTATTTGCTGCTACATTTTATGTTTATTTATTTTTAAGTTAAATTATTAACTTTAAAACACCTGCAAATGTCAACATCTGTTTTGGGTTTTGTTTCAAAGTTCATTCGCCTCCGAATTCGCTTCATTCGCTTCCATTATATATATATATATTAGTGGTGGACCGGATATCCGCATCCGCACTTCTGACTGAGGATGTTATGCGGATATTACCTCTAATAAATTATGTAGTTTACAATTAAATTAGCTTATAAAGTAGCTTATAAATAAAGTATTAATTATTAATTAACAAACAAATATATAAACCTCAAAATATAAATAGCTGGTAACACAGAAAATTGAATGAAACTTGTTTCATTGAATTTTCTGCGGCTGAAACTCTTGAGAAAGTTATTATTTTTATCATAATGAAAACATTAATATTAATTTTAATTCTTATGCATTGCCTGCCATAATAGTAATATTACGAAATTTGAAAAAATTATGTCATATATTCATAATTTTATATTATATTGATAGATTAACTAAATATCCGCATCCGGTCCACCACTAATATATATATATATATATGGACATATACAGTATATATATATATATATATATATATATATATATATATATATATATATATACAGTATATATATATATATATATATATATATATGTATATGCCACTTTTATTCGGCTGTGTGGCTTTATCTTCTCTCTCTCTCTCTCTCTCTCTCTCTCTTCCCCATCTCCCTTTATCTCCACTTCCGGCCTTGCAGTTCACCTCCGTGCCATACACTCGTTCGTAAAGGCCAGCAGGAACGGTTGGCACTGTGGCACTTATCCTAAAATAGCTCTTCTCCGAAAATAACAACCTGAATCACGAGATAAGCATTGCCCTCATATTTCTGCCTTTGTCCAAACACGTTCAGATCCTGTTTAATTTCATGCAGTGGATTCCCACCCTTTTATTATGTCATTTAGTGTCGAGAAAGAGATGCGACACGTGTTGTTGTGTCGAAATCAAAGTGTTTGATGAGGGAGGGAGTCGTTCCATGTCAGAAAATTATGTAGTTTGGGGGAGGTTCAAAACACGCACAGACACGCGCAGACATTTTGTATTTGTTCTTAATTGCGTGATTTACCTTTCGCCCTAACAACTAGGGGCATAGGGTCATATGGCAACGGGAACCTACAACTTAACGTAGAATCCAAACTACGGGTCACTACATCATCTAAACGCGGAGGAGGCTCACCCATCCAACTACTGAGCAGACCTAACGTCGCTGAACTTCGCTCATCTAAAGGGAAGCGAAAGAACTGCATAACGACGATGTAGTCCAGAGAATTTATGGATTTTAAATGACATTAAAAACATCACAGTTCATCATAGCCTAATCCCAAAAGTTAGCCGTTACTCAGTGGGTAACACCGTTTCCCTGAGGTCGAGGGTTCGAATCCCGATGATGCTGGTACCTAATAACAATCGAGGTATAACAATGGGTTGCATTAGTTGTTGGCATAAGCGCTATGCCAGTTTGTGGACCTCCTCATTCATTATTATTATTATTATTATTATTATTATTATACTTTCAGAATCAACCGCGATTTTGAAATACACTGATGCCACGGGCATTTTGACCTTGCCATTGGGTATCTCTTTAATATAGATAAATTGTCTCATTTATTTGCACCAAACTTTCATCGCGACGAACATGGAAATTTTCATTTCTTTACTTAAGTTAACCTTTTCTTTGAGTTGAAATGCATCTTCCGCCATTTACTTTCATTCATTAATAAATAAACCATATATATATATATATATACACACATATATATATGATTTTATTAAAGAAGTTAATAATGACATTGTAAATGCAACAGAATGACGTATGACACCTAATGTTGATAGAGAGGAACAGATGAGAAACGTCTCTTTATATTAGACACAGATCAAAAAGGGACACTGCACGAGTCACAATTTGTGGTGACACCATAAATTAACCCTATTTTAAGATATGTTGCTTCGTGCGTTGGTCTCTCTTCACACGGAGGTCAAGCTGGTGGCCCCGCCTCTATATATATATATATATATATATATATATATGTGTGTGTGTGGCCATAATTTATTTTTTAAGTTTAAAACCCAAAAAGAATGTTTTAAAAACAGACTTTTATTGGTCATCCCCAAACATCCCAAAACTTGGGGGATAAGTGAAGAGCAAAGGCCCTCACCATCCCAATCATACGAAATAAAATAAAGTATATTGATTCTGGCTTACTGATTCATCAGCCAATTTGTGCAGGAGACGTGATTGAGAGTAAGAAACAAAATCATTTACCGTTTTTATTTATTTTTTTTTAAGGAAAGTTTAGTTTGTTTTTTCAATTCATTTATCTCCACATTTATATTTTAAGACTGTGTGTGTGTGTGTGTACGCTGTTCGTGGACGCACAATATATATATATATACGGTATATATACCTTAAAACAACGTGTGAGATTAAAAACTTGACAATCCCAATTACCCAAACTATTCATGAGTGGGGCGTTTTACGTCTCCTATGGACCTATAGTACTATGGACCTTTTGGTAGGAAAATGTTTGTCTGTTGCTCCACTTAATACCAATAATATTTCTTTTCGTTACGTATATTTTTATTTTTATTTTAGCTTTGGTTTTTCCTTTTTCCTTTTTCTTTTTATTATTATTTTTACTATTACTTATTACTATTATTACTAATATTATTATTACTAATTATTTTTTTAGTTTCATCTTATTACTAGTTGCGGTTATCATGGAAGTTATTTGGCTTTCTTGTGTCAATAAAGTCTTCAAGTTCAATTTCAGTTTCTAAAAGTAGTACGACTAAATTGGATTAATGATCAATAAAAAGAAATCTTTCTTTCGCAACTGATCATCTTCTTAGGCAATCTGGTTTACTGTTGATGATCATGATGATT
>JAJOZX010012089.1:0-27500 GCA_023014485.1 Bathynomus jamesi | reverse complement strand
GTTCATTGTGCGCAAAAGTGATGCAAGCGACAAGACGAGAGGCTGTTCTTGTATGAAGTTACTCTCTTGCAACCTACTTAGATCCACGTTACAAAGCTAAGTTATTTTCACCTAGTACATTAGAACGAGTTAAATCATCACTTGGCAAAGCAGTTGAAGAGCTTCAATCTCTTGAATCTGTCGCTTCGCCACCCACCAAAAGAATAAAAGTTTCAGTGACAGAACCAACACCTTCAACAAGCAAATCTATCACAGAATCTGTCTCTCAGTTTCTTGAGTCAAGCAGCAATGACGAGACCTACGCGATGTCAAAAGATGTAGTAAAAATGATCGAGAGCTATCACCAAGAAAAACGCCTGGCTGCATGTGACAATCCTGTTGGTTGGTGGAAAAATACGCAGAATATCTATCCATACTTGAGTAAACTTGTAAGGAAACATTTAGCCTGTCCTCCAACAAACGTACCAAGCGAGAGATTATTTAGCAGTGCTGGATTAAATATGATGAAAAGAGAAACAGACTGGCAGCAGAAAAGGCAGAAAAATTAATGTTCCTTAAGCATAACCTTCCTATAATTAAGTTTGAACGTTAAACGATGAACATCTTAGTTTACTTTATTTTAATTACTCATTTATAAATATGCCTAATAAAACTTTAAACTTAATATAAATAGTTATCAAGCTAATTAAAGATCTCTTTCTATAAGGGTGGAGGTTGGGGAAAGAGGTCGGTGGGGTGCATTTGAGTTGGGTTCACGTCCCGCATCCTGGTAACACAATTATGGTTTCTAATTGTGGCTGAAACTCAACAAAATATAACGAATTTATTTGCAGACGAATTCACTAATTGATTTCTATATTAGTTAGATGCTTGATATTATTTTATATGTTCAGAGAAAAGTACAGCAATTATATTATTGTACAATTAATCAATTATATATATTATACTACATTATAGCTACAGCTCTCTCTATATAATAACTTATTATATACGTTAAACACAACAAATCTCGAATATATCCTAAAAAATAACGAAAATGTAGACATCCGCATCCGCATCCGCATCCGCGGATGTTGAAATCAAACATCCTCATCCGCATCCGCGGATGTGGAAAAAATGACATCCGCTACATCATTAATATATATATATATATATATATATTAATATATATATATATAATATATATATATATATATACTGTATATGTATATATATTATATATATATATATATATATATATAAGGAAACCACTCTTTTCAGGAAGACGTAAATTTTTATTTCTTAACACCAATACAGTTTCGGCGACTCGCGAACCCTTCTCAATTAGTAAGCATTACCAATTGAGAAGGGTTCGCAAGGAGGAGAAACTGTATTGGTGTTAAGAAATAAAAATTTACGTCTTCCTGAAGAGTGGTTTCCTTCTCCATACTTCGTCGCGACAGTGCATTATTTTACATTATATACATATATATATATGGTGCAAACCCACAAGGAATCGTTTTTCTTTTTCCTAGCAGGTTTGCAGCATTCATTCATTTCACGTGTTTTATTGTGAAATTCATCCCAATATATATATAGTAGACGCCGTTTATAGTGTCCCACTCGGTGCCAAGCCAAAAGGACACTATATCCGATGAGACACTATATCCACAGTTTGGTCTCTCGAGGGTTGCAAGGTTAAAAATAGTGAATATGTACTGTATATCAATATATTTACAACATAAACACCTTTATTATGCAATTTCTCATTAAAATTGTTTTTACACTTCAACTGAAACAGCAAAACTATGTTCATTTTACATTAAAACAAAACATTTTCTTTCCATGGCCATCTAGTAAGCCTGTAAACAGCACGGCATCACAAATACAAGTGTAAACTAGAGCTGCCAAGTAGACTATACTAGCTGAAAAGACTCTATCCATAGCAATTATCATGTAAAAGTAACTGTTTCCTAGTTTTGAGACAGTATAAGCGGCGAGACACAATATCCGGGGACACTAAATCCGGCGTCTACTGTATATGCAAGCATTCCTTATTGTTTTATTTGCCAAAGTTTCTGTTTTTGGTCAGTATAAATAATTTGGTCTAATATTTCACTTTGGAAATTTACACACTCATAGCTATTTGTTTTCACTATACCAAGAGAGAGAGAGAGAGAGAGAGAGAGAGAGAGAGATCTACGTTATTAATGTTAAAAGGTACATTGTTTTTAATTAAATCGAAGATTTTATGTGGTCATTATTTGGTTATTAAGGTAGTGCGTTTTTAATTATTTTAGTCGTAGTAGAAAATTGGATAGAAAAGCATAAGGCTCTCTCCTCACCCTCCGCTCCGTTCCCGCCAGAAGCAGGTATGGTAAAAGGTTGAAGAAAATAGCTTGACCCTGGAAAAGTAGCCAAGGAAATTTTACAGGAAAGAGGAAAATATATAAACTGGTTCGACAATTACGTTTTGCGCACGTAGAAATCGTAGAGTAGAGAGCATAGTTGCATAAACTAACATAATAATAATATATTTGTGCCAATCGTATATCAACTACTTGATATCGTCACAAAAACCTCGAACATTTCGTTGGATTTTATACAAAATATTTACAGCTCTATTTACCTACGTATCGGGCCAACGAAGACCCCATGGCCCATTCCAGGTTAACCCCAAAAGTAGTAAACAACTCTCCATGTCTACACCCATGTTCCGCAAATCCATCACGCTGGCAAGATGATGAAATTCTTCTACAGGAAAGGGATTGAAACAGGAATTGAGGAAGAAAATCAGATGTTCCACACCATGCCCTCACCCTTCACACGCACCCAGCCACCCAAAGAGAAGGAAGAATGAAAAAGAAATAGGGACGGCAGAAACGAGAGAGAGAGAGAGAGAGAGAGAGAGAGAGAGAGAGAACGCGCTAACAAAGACCCGAAGATGCCCTCTAAGTTAGACCAAGAAAAAAGTAGGGAAAATAAAAGAAAAATAGAAAAAGCAAGTTAAAATAAAGAATACTGAAAACCAGTACCATGGTTACACTTACAGATGTGTAAGGCTTTCACACAGGCATAGTAGCAATAGTAAACTATAAAACAGACAAGGTTCTCCCCCTCCTCCCGACCCACTGCTGACAGAAAATAGGTGTGAAACAAAATTTATAGGAAAGTAGGAAAAAGTATAATGAAAAGAATAGCTTCAGAGTTCATTCACACTATGCGTACACTTATCTCGTGTACCCACTTATGCACTACAGGACAGTGGAAAATAAAGGATATCATGATTTATTTATTTATTATGTAGAAAAAGTCATCATTTCATCGTTTTATCATTTCCCCGATAAGTGCCAAAGCCATCCTGCCGAGAGACTTGCTTTTAAAAACTTACTCTTTACATTGCTATCTTTCGCACTGGAATTACTTAGATAAGGGAGCACTGATACATAGGCACCTTTAGCTGGCCAGCACCCTTAATTTAAAAATTCCCTCGATAGTGTACATATGTGTAATTTTTTTTTTACGAAATTCTATTACAGTAGTTAAAACCAAAATTCTAATCTAGCTAAGTAGCTTCCCTGAAGATTAATATGTCTGTACTGAGGTTTTGACTCCCGAGAGTTCTCACCAAACTTCCCATCATCTGAAAACCCTCAGTTCTCCGAAACCAGACCCGACCAGCTCCTTATACATTTATTGCAAAAGGAAACATCACTATTTCTATATAAAACTATAAAACTTTCTCTAACTAGAGCTAGGTTAGATATAAGGCGGTTAAAACCTAAAAAGTATTATCAATTCTATACTATATACCTAAGTAGCATTCCTGAAATTGAGAGAGAGAGAGAGAGAGAGAGAGAGAGAGAGAGAGAGGCTATTAATGTTGAAAGATACACTTGTTTTTAATCAATTCTAAGATTTCATGTGGTCATATTTTAGCGGGTTCATAACCAAGTACAGAAGCCGAAGATATTTGTCTTTAGCACCGAAATTGATCGCGAAGTCTTTTTTATATTTGGTACATTCATCCTACAGATAATTTTGCAATTCGATGCAATTGCGCGCGAAACAAGAGATTGTCCTTATCTGAAGTCATTGAAAAGGTCTTCTTCTCTTTAAGGTTTGAAGCCATCTTCGCTTCACAGATTAGCACGATTAGTATCCAAATTGGAAAAGGCTTTATCGATAAAGGTATGCGTGTGTATGTATGTATGCATGACCCTCTTGCATGCAGGAATGTGTGCGTGTGTGTGTGTGTGTGTGTGTGTGTGTGTTTACACGTTCATGTACATATTTTAGCTCAGTGAGGCCTAAAAGTTAAGGGAAAAATTAAATAAAATACCAAAAGGCCAATCAACAACAACTGTTTAGTCTGTTAAAATTATCGTAATTTTGTAATAATTGTAGCTAATAATCGCAACATTTTATTTATCAAAAAAATTTTCATTCATTCATTCATTTCACTCGTGTGGAAAATGCTTACGAATTATACGACTGAAAAATAGTAAAATAGTCAAATTTAATCATCGTGAATCGGGAAAATTTCCTTAACAAATTTGGATGTTGCAAAAATATTTCAGAAAAGAACTTCACCATTAAAGGTTATTTTTACATTATATTCGCGTATTTGTGACATACTTTTCCATTCTATTTAATAATTCTTTGGTTCGATTTCTCCCAAAAGGAAAGAATTTGCCGTAAATTCTCAACTTAATGACATTAATGTTAAATTTAAGCTACATAAACTCTTTCAAAATCTTCTTATATCGCTTTCAATTGAAGGTAAGGAAAATATATATATATATATATATATATATATATATATATATATATATATGTGTGTGTGTGTGTGTATATATATAGCATATATTTTGCAGACCATATATGTCTTTCGGCTGTGTTTGTGTTCAAAGTAGAACAAACAAATGAGTAACTGGACTTGTCCCAAAAGCTGGTCATTCAACCACCCAAAATACACACACACACACACACACACACACACACATATATATATATATATATATATATATGAAAATGGCTTCCATAATATACAGGGTGTTTAAAAAAAATTCCGGGACCATAAGAAAAAATTTTAATATATATATACACATAAAAAATTTGTCTATGATTTCAGACTTTTGAAACCCCCCTGTATTGTGGACCTTGTAATGAAATGGCTTCTTAATGTTGAATTGAAACGAATCTGAAATATGATTTTTTTAATGTAAATTAAAGGCTTATTTGTAAATCCTTCAAAATGTAAGCAATTATTTCAATGAATTTTTAAGATTTAATTTTATATTCAGAAAAGTTTTTCTTTTCCTCTTCAAATACAGGAAAAAAGACCCTTTATCTCGTTGTTCCTCTTTTTCTAGCAATAGAGGATTAGAGGGGGGAAGGGGCGGGGGAATTTTTGCGGTGAGTTATGTGGTTTGTGGTTTGAAGGCTAACCTCAAAGCGATGTACGGCAAATGATATGGAGCTCAGACTTTATATATTGAATTCCTCACTGCAGAAATTCATACATATATATATAATATTTTAATTGAATACCTTTTAGACATTAAATTCTTTAATACTCTTATATAGCGAGTCATTAATTATAATTACTTTGTTAATAATAATTATTTTATTAACATTCTGTCGATAAATGTTAATTCTATTTAATATTAAAGCAAAATTTACGACTAAAATCGAAGCGTGAAGCGTTTAAGAGAAATATATGTAATTATCCGTAATCAAAAGAGGGAAGATCTACGCAAATTAATTCGGTACGGACGCGATGTATGTATATACATATAATTACCAGCCTTTATACAGTTCTCGCGACATTTATAAGTGGCATTAGATGAATGTGGGGTGGGTTGCTCACTTAGTGATAATTTGATAAAAATGAAGAGGTTCCAATTCTCTATCAAAAAAAAGGGGCGCAAAACAAATATTCAGTCGTCGTCGTGTGTGGATTTCAAATTCCTTTTAGAGACGATTTTTTTTTTTAAGGACTAATATCCGTACGTGATTAGCAACTATATATATCTGAAGTCCGAACGCTTCTGTAAATGCAACATCGGGTATGTTGACCGCATGTTGACCACGCTTTGAGTCAACACTGACTGATGACGAGTTGACTAAAGCGTTCGTAAAAGCTGTTTCATATATCAATTAAGCAAATAAACAGAATCTACGATAGTGATACGCGCAACAGAGGTCGTCGGAGAAGCAAGTCATTATACGGCGCCTCAGGGTATGTGCCCATGTTTGACTTAAATCAAAGGAAAAACTCGAGAGTTGCATGGTCATTTGATCTGCAGTTCTGTAATAAGCCTCCAAAAGAGAATCGCTCCTGCTCTGTCTTTTGGTTTCCTTATCTATCCGCCTATCAAGAGAGAGAGAGAGAGAGAGAGAGAGAGAGAGAATATATATAAATGCAGGGCAATGCAGTCCTCAAAATTACATTCTGAATCGGATCACTATACGAGATAAGTATAAATTAAATGTTGAATGTAGAGTCACATATTTAAAACATGATTTCAACTTTATTTTTAGACTTCGTTTAATGTTAAACATTTAGAAAAGAATCATAATTTATCCGTAAA
The DNA here is from genome assembly GCA_023014485.1 of Bathynomus jamesi. Taxonomy (NCBI): domain Eukaryota; kingdom Metazoa; phylum Arthropoda; class Malacostraca; order Isopoda; family Cirolanidae; genus Bathynomus; species Bathynomus jamesi. The sequence goes on along the minus strand of JAJOZX010012089.1, from coordinate 20,925 downwards.
TTTTTTGCCTCCTTTATTTCAAAGTGTTTTTCTTCACCATCTCTGAATCGCGTCCATCTATTAAAAATTGCCAATTTTTCAAATGAAGTCTTAATTAATGATTTTGTAGGTATAATAGGTGTATTTAACTTCCATTCACTTTGTTTTAATTGCCAATTTCAGTGTCCACAAACCAATTAAATCCATTTGCCGTAAAATTAATCATATTAATTCTTGAAATTGAACCTGCTTTTTACTCCAAAATTTATTGTGACATCCACAACAATGGATGCTCAGCCATGCGTGAAAACATGCTCTTGTCTAATGACATCAGCAATTATATATATATATATATATATTTTCAATGTCATTTTCAATTTTATTGTTCGGTTATAGAAGGATGACAAAAGTAAATAGACACCATGATGATTATCCTCAAGAAGAAGTGGCAAAGCTCATCAATGGAATGCCAAAACATGTCACCTTTACGTAATGTAAAGGGGAAACAACACGGTTCTAAATATATTCATTCAATATACAGTATCTATTATTATTTACTGACGTTTATTATCAAATCAAAAACTTTGGAAAAAAAAAAAAACCCTAAGGTGTCTACTTCTGTCAACCCTCTGTGCATGTTATACATTATGTATAACAATAGAATAACTTACATACATGTATACATATACATGTACGTATGATAGTGCGACAGTTAATGCATTCTTAAACATATATAACATAGTATATTATTATTATTATTATTATTATTATTATAAGAAGAAGAATAAGGTAAATAATTTAGTAAGATTCACAAACTCATTCAGTAGAAGCCCATTTTTAAATTGTGGGAGATATCAACTTGCCTCTTGCAGACTGAACCTTTTAAAAAGGAAATAATAGGAAGGGCAACTTCTTCATTAAATATTGTAATGAAAGTTTTCTAATGCAGCTTGCAGACAAACCGATTATAAATGAAGCAATCTTAAATTTGGTTTTGTCTAATGATTATGAAGTTATTAGAGAACTTACAGTAGGAGAGTCATTAGGGAATAGTGACTATTCTATTATACATTTTAAGTTAGAATTAAATACGCATCTAGTTAATAATTATCATTTAGCTCCTCGTTTATCAAAGGGTCACTACAGTAAATTTAGGGAGTCGTTAGGGTCAGTAAAATGGGGGTGATGAATTTGCCAATAAAAATGCTATTGAGATGTGGTCTAGATTCAAAAACATTTTAGAGGATATACAATGTGGATGTATTTTTTTCAGAACTATTAAGAATTACAAGATTACGAAACATCTGTGGTGGAATAAGGAAATAGCTAAAATGATTCAAAATAAGAAAGGAGAATTCAAGGAGCTTAAAAGTAGTAACAGCCTACTGGGTTTACCACAGAACATGATAATACGATAGTTGAAAATGATCAGGATATTGTTGGTGTTTTTAATGATTATTTTAGATCAGTTTTTACTGAAGAAAATCTAAATAACTTTCATTTCGATTCGTTAAATTCTCGAAACTCTGTCATTCTGGATAAGATTTTAATTTATTTTTTGTTCTACAAATGTTCTTAAGAATCTATTCCTTTTTTCTTTTAAATATAAAATACTTTTAGATCACACATAATATGAACTGCCACTTCCGACAAAGTTCTAAGACTTTTTCAAAACATTTTGACTTTTGATCACTTTCCATAACGTGTCCAGGACTTTCCAGGACAAAATTTTATTCCAGAATTTTCCAGGATTTTCCAGGGCTGTGGGAACCCTGTATTTATACTAGGATTCTCAGAGAAGGGGAGAATAACTTGGCTGAAGCACTAACTATTTTGTTTGTTAAATCTATTACTTATGTAAAAAGAAAATGTTGTACCCATTTACCAAAAAGCCTGTTAGTTTAACATGACTGGGAGGAAAGATACTAGAAAAAATTATAAAGAATAGTTTTCAAGAACATTTGGAAAGTTTTCATCTTATTTCAAATTCCCAACATGGATTTTGATCAGGAAGGTCTTGTTTGTCTAATCTTTTTAAGAATGAGGGACTGAGGGACATGGTGTAGATGTTATTTATTTGGGTTTTAGTAAGGCACTTGACAAGGTTCCACGTAGGAGACTTCTGTATAAATTAAAAGCTCATGCGGTATCGGGTTCAATCATAAATTGGGCTGAAGAATGGTTAGAAGACAGAGAACAGAGAGTAATTTTAAATGGCCATAAATCAGTGTGGCAAAAGGTGAAAAGTGGGGTACCACAGGGGTCATTGTTAGATCCATTACTCTTATTTTCTGTCTAAATGTTTTAGAGAAAGGAGTAGGTAATAAAATATCTAAACTTGTAGATGATACAAAGTAGTTGCCCCAGTTTCAAATATAGAAATTTTTTAAAAATACAAAAAGATTTTGATTGATTAGTTGCCTGAGCTAGTAACTGGCAGATAGCATTCAATGTTCAAAATGCAAAGTCTTCCATTTTGGCAAAAATAATGCATACTTTAGTTATGAGAGGCAAGGAAACTGGTTAGATTACAGTGGTGGTTCTGAATCGGTGTGCCGCGGCACAATGGTGTGCCTCGAAGCCTTCTGAGGTGTGCCGCGAAACAGTGACGGCAATTATATTTCTACTGGTATTTTGATGTGAAAATTTAGTCTCGGCTAAATATTTAGTCTCAAACCAAAGTCTCATCCAGAACAAACTAAGTTTCGGTCTAAATTTCCAAGTAGTCCCATTTTGAATAACCAAAATAAACGTTTCAACCACCAAAAAAAAAACCATTTCTGGGGAACTTTAATAAACTGCATAAATAATTTTGATTATTATATTGCAGAAAATAATGCTGATGAAATAATAATAATAATAATAATAATAATAATAATAATAATAATAAACATAATTAAATATTTATGAAAAATGTAATTTTCGTATTATAATTAAAGGTATTTCCGTGTGTTTATATATAATATTAAAGTAATTTTTTAAGGATTAAAAGGTAATTCTTAAAGCCCGGTGGATGTCACGTGATTTCATGAGAACGTCCGAAAACGTTCGTAAATCTAGTTGCCAGTTACCTAGTAAACTGCATAAAAACAGAAAAGTAATTTGCTATTACGGATTATTTTGTATAACTCCCCAACTATTAGGTCTATAACTACTTTTTAGGATATAATTATAATCATTATATATATATCGTACATATATTTATAATTATTTATTATTTTATATATAGATGTACGGCGCCTTAAGTTGACAGTACTGTGGGCTGTGGCTCTCAGTCTGCTTTCTTCCTATTTTGTGACAAAATGGTTTTGCAGTGCTATTCTAAATCCATTCAGTGATAATTGCAGCACCCTCGAAATGGAAAAATTTATTATAAGAAAACGCAGCAATGATGGTTGTGAAAACAATGATAACGAAAATAACGCTTTGAAAAACACCCAGATAAATAAACAGAGGAAGATTTCCAAAACTGTTCATCGCCATTATGATGAGAGTTATTTCAGTTTTTCTTGGTATGGAAATGAAAATTGTCCTCTCCCGTTATGTGTCGTGTGTGGTGAAAAACTGGCGAATGAAAGTATGGTTCCTAGCAAATTAAAAAGACATTTCACATCTAAACATCCAAATAATCAGGGAAAAGACTTGAACTATTTCAAAAGATTATGATGCCAGCAATCAAAACAAGCAACTAATTTTGAAAAAATCATAAAATTGTCTGATAAAGCTCAAATAGCTTCTTACGAAATCTCAGAAGCTATTGCGCAAGAAATGAAGCCACATACTATAGCGGAGTCACTTATTATACCTGTGTGCCGTAAAATTGTTAAGAGAATGTTTGGTAGCGAAGCAGAAAAAGAAATTATGAAGATTCCTGTTTCTAATGATACTGTTCATAGCAGGATAAAAGATTTATCAGCTGACATAGAAAAAACGTATGTAATAAACTTCAAAATTCAGATTTTGCTTTGCAAGTTGACGAATCAATTGATCTTAGTGGCAGAACACACCTTTTGGCATTTATTCGTTTTATTGACGAAAATAATATAGTTAATCAATTCTTTTGTTGCGAGGAACTTCCAGGAACCACAAGAGGTCGAGACATCTTTTATACTTTGACTGGCTATTTAGCAAAATGGAAATTGTCCTGGAAGTCATGTGTTGGTATTTGTACGGATGGGGCTCCATCCATGATCGGATCAATCAAAGAATTCACTACATTTGTAAAATAGGAAAATCCAAATGCCATATTCACTCATTGCTTTTTACCTAGGGAAGTACTTGTTTCAAAGACATTAGGAATTGAGTTAAAAAATGTAGATCAAGTTGTCGAAATGGTTAATTTCGTGAAAATGAGGCCATTAAAAATGCGCCTGTTCGAAAACCTTTGCAAAGATATAGATGCATAATACGACGTTTAATTTTACATACTGAAGTTCGATGGTTGTCAAGAGGGAAGGTTTTATGTCGCGTATATGAGCTGAAAAAAGAGCTGCTAACTTTTTTTGAAGAAGGAAACAAAAATTTTTGTGAATATCTTAGTTGTGAGATTTGATGCACCAAACTGGCATATTTAGCAGAGATATTCAAACAGCTTAATAGTCTGAGCACCAGTATGCAGGGGAAAAATGAATACATTCTTACGTCTACTGATAAGTTAACGGCATTTCGGAAAAAAATAGTCATTTGGAAAAACGCAATTAAAAATGGTAATTTTGAAATGTTTCCTCTGATCTCTGAAACTCATTCCAAAGAAATAATTCATCTCATAGTTGATCATTTAATAACGTTGAAAGGCAATATGCAACGATATTTTCCATCATTAAATAGAGAAAAATATGATTGGATCAGGAACCCATTCATTCTCACTTCCACTAATTTTGATTTGAAAATATCTGAACAAGAAGAGTTGGCATCCATTTCAACTGATCGTAGTCTGAAGATCAAACATGCAGAATCTCCTCTAAATACTTTCTGGATTTCCATTATGAATGAATATCCTGAAATTTCCAAAAAAGCTTTAGCTGTTTTGATGCAGTTTTCTACTTCATATCTCTGTAAATTGGGATTTTCATCACTTACAACCATTAAATGTAAAAAAAGAGAAAGTCTTCGCTGCGGTGAAGATGATATGAGAATTTGCCTATCATACATACGCCCGAACATTGATGAAATAACAAAAAAACACCAAGAAGCTCAAGTATCTCATTAATAATAGTGAATAATTAAATAAGGTAAGTTAAAGGAAAGTTAGTTATAGGGATTTTAAAATATTATTTTACATCTTGTACTAGTATTTTTCTGTATATATTTTAAGTACCGTGCCGCGCAATATTTTTTGCCTCGAAAGTGTGCCGCGAACATCAAAAGGTTCAGAACCACTGGGTTAGAAGATGTTATTCAGGAAAAAGATTTTGGCATTATAAAGTAGTTAATAGCGATTTAAAGTTTCTAGGAAAAAGGAAAATAAAATGCTAGGTATCATTAAGAGGAATGTTAGTTACAAGAGTACGGAAGTCATCTGTAAATTATATAAATCTTATGTTAGAAAACAGACTCGTAGACTAGATCTCCGAAAATACTTTCTTAGTCATAGAGTAATAGATATTTGGAATGATTTGTCATGTGATGTGGTAAATAGCAGCTCTTTAAATAGGTTTAAAAAAAAATACGTAGACGCTTTTATGAATGAAATAGAGAAGTTATACATAGTATAAATAATGTGTAGTTTGGTTCAAGTAAGTTAATCGGTATGTAATCACTCAGAAGACCGGAGAGGCTGTAGGTCTCTATTCTCAGTTTTGATCGGAATGTAGGATCGTCTGGGTACCTATGAGTTGCCACGCTATAGACTATAGAGGCTATAGAGGAGCTTCGTGGCGGAGCGTGAGGAGAACACGTCCGCTCTGCGCGGTGATATAATTAGTCAAGATAATATCAAAATTGTATAATTTTTGTTCATAAAAATAATTTTTTACGCAAAACCTCTTATCTTGTCGTGACAAAAACATTTTTAAAAAAATTAAAAAGTTGAGGAAAATATCTGTTGTGACGTCATAACGGACATATATTAGGCAACAAAACTGCTAAGCCACGCCCACCTCATTTTCTTATCCAGTCAGCTTCTTGGATTATTATTGTTTTTAAACTTATATGGCAGACGAGGAAGCAGTTCAGCATTTCTTTTTCAATTCTTAAATTTTGGGGCTTAATTAGAGAGAATTCTTCAGATATTTGTTGTGTCCATGAAAATAACATTACAATAATGAAAATTCAATGTTGTAATAATAATAATAATACCATAGTAAAAGTACAATAAAATACTTGAAAAATGTTTATAATAATGAAAAAACGTAAATTGACAACAAAATTTATGAAAAGAATTTAAGAGACTAAAAAAGGAGATAACGCAGGGTAAACTAAATTTAAAAAAATTTAGAGAAAATACTAACTTTAAAACCAGATGAAAGTGATCTCGTAAATCCTAAACAAAGTGAATCATGATCATAAATAAAAGTGAATCTGAACTTTTATTTATTTGAAAATATCGAAAAAGGATCTAAAAAATCGAATTTATCTCCGCCATGATGAACTGAAATTTCAGTTCGGGTTGAGATAAACAAACCAACCAAATGGATAAATCTGCGTTTTATTTCAGTCGAGAGTAAACGGGTTTGGTGTGACGTCATCACGACCACGCGAACTGTCAATAAATTGACAAAAAAAAAAAAATGTTTGCAAAAGGTAAATGAAATATAAAATACGACATGCAGAATACCAAATGTTTTCGATGGTAAATTTCATCATACCTTAATAAATCTAATCTAATCAAACCTAACTTAACTTCACACGATCTAACCTACTTTAACCCATCCCAGCCTAACCTGGGGTTATAAACGCGTAACCTAACCTGATCTAAGCTAACTAAATCAAATCAATCGTAATCTAACGTAACCTAACGAAGCCTAACCACTCCAAATGTATATCTTAACCTACCCCCAACCGCCCCTAACCTAACCCGACCAAACGTACCCCACGGCGAATGCGTGGATGGAATGCCCCCTCGAGATATATGTCAACTTCACATGGACTGGTTACCTCCCACACAGTCTCATTACCATTCTATTCCCATCCGCGTGAGTAAGAAAGAATATGCGAAGTGAGAAATCCACATTTGAAAAGAGTTTTAAGATTTGAAAAAGAATGTAACTCCTATTCCCATTCGAGGTGAAGGCGCCAAATGAGAATAATTAATATTTCCTAACCTAACCTAACCTAACCGGGACCAAAGCGGGAAATCCGTGGATGGGAATGAGAATGGCGTGAAAATGGAACAGATCTATTTGAAAATTGCTTCATTTGAGATTCTTACTCGCGGATTTCTTCTCACTCTTAGTCTTAGGCGGGGAATGAAGTGGGAATGAGATTGAGTGGGATGATGCCATCACGCTGAAAGACTCGTTCCTTCATGTTTATTCCCGAGATGTTCACAGCTCATTTGTGCGCCTAAATTTGCTTGTGGATTTGAGACTCAAAATATAAATGTGTTATTATATAATCCGATGTTTGGAGTTTTATATTTATTTTTGTGCGGCACCTTATATGGACACTCTCAAAAATAACACTAATAAATACGCAGTCATGTGGTATTTGGTATATTTATACAAGCGCACAAGAGATTATAACATAAAGATATTTAAATTACAATATATATAGTATATTATAATATAAAGAAAAAATTTTATATATATATATATATATATATATATATATATATATATATATGAATGGTCTATTCATTCTGCATTAGTTTTTATGACCATAACATAAAACTTACTAAAATTACTAAGTGAATATTAAATTTCTAATAATAATTGCTTTATCAATAGGAGATCTATCAATCTATCTATCTATCTATCTATCTATCTATAAAATGAAAATGAGAAATTTTGGTGCTCTTCCAATATGTGCTCTACCGCGAAACTGTGATCTACCATATTCCAATACGTGCTCTACCGTGAACTACTAGCCTTATAAGGCTAACTAACGAAAATATCATGACTTAACCTAACCAATCGTTAGGTCAACTATACGCCCTTGACGATTGGTTAGGTTAAGTCGTGATATTTTTGTTAGTTAGCCTTATAAAGCTAACTAACGTACCTGCTGCTAATCCGAATAATCTAAGGTAGATCACGTATTGGAATGTAAATTTTCGCGGTAGAGCACATATTGGAAGAACACCGAAATTTTATTATCGAAACAGTAGTTCATATAAGTATAACAAAATAGAAACTAAAAGCTAAAATAGTCTAAAAATACAAATAGAAGTAATGAAAAACAGCGACGTCAATGTTAAGTGAAGCTTCAGATAAACGTTTCCGTGAGTCTCATAGTTTAGAAGACATATGACGACTTTTGATGAATAACTTGACTATTTGAGTTGGCTGAGTTTTGAATTTTTTGCATTAAACTGTATTGAGCGCGTCTTGTTACTTCCAGGAGGCTCGAGACATTGTGCTTTGCAAACATTTGCGAAGCTGAGCATCTTAGAGGCAACCTAAAAGCTGTTTAAAGCAAATTAAGTATTCTGCCAAAACCTTTTTTTTTAATTAGTCCAAAGTTGCCGCCCATAATGGAGAAGGTACAAAAACGAGTGTCTTTAGCTTCGCTCATACAGAATCCGAATTTCCTTATGAGTCATGTTTGCTTCAATACAGAAACTTCGATATTGTTTTCTTATGTCTGAGTCATCACTCAAGGAGTTGGTGATAACCTGACCCACATATTTAAATTCTTGTACTCACTCTATTCGTTCGCGTTTAATTTAATAACATTAAAATTAACAATCGTGGTTCTGCGAATATAATTCGCTAATTTTTGGAAGATAATCCAGACCTTTAGCTGTACGGCTTACTAATACCAGATCATCAATATAAACTAATTTATTAATCTCCACGTTATTTATATAACATCCAATATTTGATTCATTAAGTGAAGTAATTACGCCATCAATACACACACACTAAACAGCAGAGGAGAGAGTAAAAAAACTTGCCAAACTCCGCAAGAGGAACCAAAACACTCGGACAATATAGTGCCTCATTTAACCATAAAAGATTGGTAGGTATACCAAAATTTCACTACCGTATATATATATATATATATAGATATATATATATACGATAGGCGGCGAAATAAAAAAATATATACGGACGGTTTGCGATTACGGATAGTTGTGGTTTTTGGTTCAGTTTGTGTAGAATAGGCCTAAAGTAGTACGAGTATGATTATGATTGGTGATGCGCCTCGGTGGTGTAGTGGTTAGCGTAGCTGATTACGAATCCATCGGCCCCGGGATCGAGACCCGGTGACGGCAGCCAGCGCGCAGCAAAACCCAGCCGTTCATCCTTCCACACAATAAAGAAATTGGTTGGTAGATAAATGGGTACCCGTGGTAGCCTGGTTGGTAAGACGCTGGGCTGCTGGTGGACGTGGTTCGGATTCCACTTTAAACTCTACGTCTAAGGTGGAGTGAAAAGCTTGACCTTCATCAGAATGAACAATTCGGGCAGGAGCAAAATTAAGGTTAACTAAGGTGCGGGTAAATTTGTTCTGTCTCAGGGAAGAGACACAAACTTACGGTGCATCTTTCTCCTGAAGAATCATGCACCAACACTGATAATATAATAACTAGGGGGTATCTGCAATACAAACTAACGAAAATTGCAATCAATTGAATACGGATATGGATGTTCTTTGGACTAGAGTCACTAGACTAACACGGAGCAGTGTTGCTTTCAGTGGTGATGAACCACGTGCAAAGCCTTGGCAGTACTTCGACCCCCTAAGTGCTTGGCATTGCTGCTGCGAGCTGCTCGTACCCTCAAGTGGGCATATGGGCGGAATGGCGCTCTGTGTAAAAAGATGCTTAACTCTTCATACTTCCACTTAAACTATGAATGCATCGATGATTATACTTGTGTGTGTGTATATATATATATATACACGCGACATTTAAAGATATCATGTCTGTAATTTGACATAAGCAGATTCTTACATCTTCATGTTACACAGTATTCAAGACATGATTGTAAACCGTGTATGATTTCTGCGTAATGGAATATTCTAATGAAATGTTTATCCTCTTAAAATGTTTTCAATAAAAAAAATACATTATATTATTTAATAAAAGTAAATTGATTATCATAGGGGGGGGGGGGGGGTCACCCTTTTAGCTGAACTGAACTACCCTTAAACTTTGTCCATGAAGCGTGATCTGCTCAGTCCTATCCATATTCAACTCCCTTCCAACTTCCACACCTTAAATTGCAATTGTATCTCACCCAGGGCCCGGGAGAGGGGGATACGCGAGGTGTCAAAGCACCAAGGCCTGGAAGATAGAGAAGGCGATGATCGGGGGCAAGGGGCCCGGAGTCAAAAGTGGGGCCAGGACCCGAGCCTAGTCTTTCTCGTGGCTAGGTCCCACCTCATTATTTTTACAATAATTAATTGCAAGTAAGAACAAAATGGCAAATTTTCCTTTCTTTTAAGATTATTTTCTATAGTTTTTGCAGTTTAGGGTACAGTCGATTCCAAAAATGCTTCGTAATCGACCGTTTGTTCATCCCTGGATTAAAAGATAAGACGACACTGACGTTTTTATGTACAATTATTTTATTAATTATTATTTATCAATTATTATAATTTATTATTTATTGTTTAATTAATTGTATGGTTTCTTACCTTGATGAATATTGTACTTTTTTATGGGGTTTGTCTCCTCCCGATAAACGTTATCATTATCATCATCATCATCATTATCATTATTAATTATTTTAAGTGCTATTTATCTATAATGAAATAATTGGTACATTATGCAAAGTGGTTTTACTTTTTATTTATTGTTTATTTTTTGTTTATTTTAACATTATACAGAAATAAATGCAATATCAATTTAACATTCATACAACATACGAGCTCGCGTAAATGGAAGGTTTCAAATTGGCAATGGCAATGATGCTGCGAGCTACTCGTACCCTGGGTGAGTGCATGTGTATGGGAAGAGCGGTGCTTTGTGTAAAACAGCGAGGCTTTTCCTAACACTTGTACTTAAACCATTCACATTTGTGTCTAAAGCAATGGGGGAGTATATTATATAGATGCCAAAATATAAATACCTAATCCCGTTTTCTTTTGACTTGGGTAACTCTATTATTATAATACTAATGTAAAAATATTTTGTTATTTGCCTGTGAAAATAAATATAAAAATGCTGCCATACTGTTTTTTATTAATTAATATTTACCGAATTATTGAAACTGAATAAATTAATTTATTTTTAATTGAATTATTTTCTGTTAATAAGTCAAATTAAAGAAAGTCCTAATTAATAAGAGATTTTAACTATAAACTATTTTATTTTACTTTCTTACGTGTCTTTAAAACATGAAATACTACTTAACACTTTTATACGATAATAATATTTACAGTTAACAAAGAAAATTAAATATAAAATCGATAACTAAAGAAATTATTTTCTAAAGAGGAAAATGAAAGATAATTAATTAATTATAGCTGAAGTAATATTTGGCTCGCGTCTTCACATGGGGGTTTTGCACCCACTGAAATTAGGTTCGGTCTAAAATAACTCTTTATATTATTAAAATATTATATATATATATATATATATGATGAAAATAACCACGAAGGGAAATTAAAACGGGAAATAGTGTTCAAGCGCTTTCGTCCAATGGCTTTATCATAATATTATTCACGTGTTACTTTCGAGATATAATTTTGAATATATATATATATACAAACTCAGAATGGTTCCCCTGAGAAACTTATATGTTAAACACAAACCGTGCATGGAACAAGGAACTCTTCTGGGAAATTACATCCACTATAGTTCGAATAAGTAATGATAAGTAACAAATACTATAGTTTTTTCTTTTTCATGATGGAAAGCCCAATGTGGGCACCGGGTTACTCGCAAAGAGGCCCCAAAATATAGCTTCCCTCACCAGCTATCTGCAAAGCAGATAGGATCCAGCTTTGCAGATAGCTGGTGAGGGAAGCTATATTTTGGGGCCTCTTTGCGAGTAACCCGGTGCCCACGTTGGGCTTTCCATCATGAAAAAGAAAAAACTATAGTATTTGTTACTTATCATTACTTATTCGAACTATAGTGGATGTAATTTCCCAGAAGAGTTCCTTGTTCCATGCACGGTATGTGTTTAACACACATACACATATATATATATATATATATATATATATATATATATATATATATATATATATATATATATATATATATACAGTGGTGTTCTTCAGGGCTCTGTCCTGTCACTCATTTTTTCCTTTTATTTATCAATCATGTATTAAGTCGCACTTCCTGTCCTATCTACTCCTATGCCTATGATTCCACTCTTCACTTCTCCACCTGCTTCACAAAGCGTACCTCTCAACAGACATGTGCTGCTTCGCGTGGGACGACTATGGTGCATCTGACCTCTGATCTTTCTACTATCTTTGATTGGGTCAGAGAAAAACCTTGTGGCTTTCAGTGCCTCAAAAACTCTGTTCCTTCATCCGTCTAATCGCCACAATCTTCCACGCGACTATTCCCTTAACTTCAACAATACACATTCACATTCTTGGCGTTTCCTTTTCTCATGATCTTGGAAAGACCACATATACTCTCTTTCTATAACAGCTTCTAAGAAGTTAGGTGCGTTGTACTGGCTCCGCAGTTTCTTCATCCCCACTTAGTTGCTGTCTCTGTACAGGGATCCCGTCCGGCCCTGTATGGAGTACGCTTTTCGTGTGTGGGGAGGAGGCTCAGCCCACACAGCCCTACTTGACCGGGTGGAATCAAGGGCTTTTCGTCTCGTCAGTTTCCGGCTTTTCGTCTCATCAGTTTCCCGCCTATTACTGACTGTATTCAGTCCCTCTCTTTTCGCCGCAGTGTTGCCTCACTCTCCCTTTACTGTCGCTATTATAACTGTCTCAGCCGCATGCCTCCTCCTTTGAGGAGAGTTTGCAATACCGGACTCCTCCTTCCCGCACAAAAAAACAAATCAGGAAATAATTTTTAGCTTACTCCCGCTCCGCTGACAACAGTATTTTTTTTCGTTCAAAAATGTGGAGTAGCCACAGTTTAGTGAGAAACTAAGATTTAAACCTGTTCACTCATTAATTAAGCCATCTTGGGCTCTAAGAGAAACCGAGCAAACTCAGTCTTATTAAATTGCCTTTCCAAATTTTACTACTCTTTTAAAAAGTGTGGTTGTTACGCTGAAAGTGTTATGTACGTATGTCTTTTTTATTTTTTTAATACAGGAAGGAGGGGCTAAGAGCGAATGCTCGCAAAAACGGCCCCCCGTAGAAGGAAAAGCATAGAGCCGAAATAAAGGTCTTTGAGACTCTTAAGAAGGTTGTCAATTTTTTTTTAAATTTTGAAAAGATTATGTGCAAAAGATGCGTGAATATGTAGCGAGGAATAGAGGGAGAAGCGTGTGTTTGAGAACGTGCTGGATTGCTCACAGGGTAGATGAGGCACGGAAAAAGATCAGCTAAGGAGGACAGTAACAGGAGAAACGGGAGTTCCAGCACCCTGTCTCTTGCCTAATGTCCAAACCCCTTCCGGAGTACTTCCTTAGTCGATTGGTGTCTACACTCTCTTCCTATGTATGTATGTATGAATGTATGTATGTATATGGTGTAAAAATGGATGAGTAAACACCATCGCCAGATGAACGAACATCATGGATGCAATTAAACAATTTACATCTTTTAAAAAACCCCGAAATACGAAACGTTTGGTAATAACATCTACTCTAAAACAATTAGATAAAAACCAAGTGAACAACATTAAAACATCACCAACAACAATAATAACAACAACAGTAACAACAACAACAAAACCATCTTTGTTTTTGTTCGTTCGTCTTGTTTGCATGTCGTAACATGATCCTGTAAAGCATCTTCATTTTTCTCTTGAATGGAAACCATTTGTGCCAACCCACTTTTAACGAAGGCATAATTATGATATTTTTATATACGTAAATTTATATAAAATATATTTATACATACATAAAATATATAGATACAATATTATATTTAAAAAATGTGTGTATAATATATAAGTATACAAAACTAATGAAATGAAATCCGAATCATGGCACTCGTTGGCATTCATTTTCCGACCCAAAATAAACTGAGTGGGATGTGTGTAGTTTGCTCAGACGAGGAATACATTCTACTCACTATATATATATATATATATATATATATATATATCAGAAGTAAATGGATAATTATTTAGGTATGTATTATTTTTTTATTTTAAATTTCCACATAATTACTGACAATTATTTAGTTCCCGCTTGAAAATAACTAGATTTTATCAAATAGGAAAATGAAACCATTGTGGAAAAGAGCGCAATTAGAAAATGAATTAAACCACATAAAAAGTGAAGATAAGAATATGATAAACAATAGATGACTAAAGACTTTTGAACGGGAATCGAAGATTTCTAAAACTGAAACGAAAAAGGTCTATATTCCTTTCAACCATACGAACAAACCAGCCCTTAACACTAGCAGTGCCACGATGTTCTCAAGCATGGCTCTCTGACACGATGTAGAAAGTTAACAACAGTAAATAGACACCTTTGATTTTTTTCCATAGTTTTTGATTTGATAATAAAATTCAATAAATAATAACAGATTTATTGAATCAATATATTTATAATCGTGTTCCTTTGCCCTTTCCATTACGTAAAGGGGACTCACGTTCTGGCATTCCATTGATGTTCTTGAGAACAATCATCCGGTGAGTATTTACTTTTGTCACTCCTCTGTATAATCGCATATTCTTAAGATGCAGAGTTTGGATTCACTTTGAAAAGAAATGGAGAATTCCCACTGAATTCTCACTTCACATCAATTAAACAAATTTCCGTTCTGACACAAATCTTGAAGAAACGAGATTTTTTTTTTTTTTTTTACATTTTTTCTGACATTTTTTGGCCGTTTCACTCATTTCAAAAAAATGTAAACAATGTTTATACCTCTTCTACCGGAGAGCTACGTCGCGGTCACATCTGATCGACTTGACATTCTTTCAACAAGTATATTGTGGGTTAGAATGAGTTAGGTTAGGTTAGGTTGGGTTAGGTTCAATTAGATTTTAGAGTGTCGATTCTTTGGTCTTGTTGAAATGGGTATAGGTCCGCCACGACTCAACACCGTTTCCCATTAGATCAGCGGGGTCAAGCGACGTTGGGTCTGTTCAGTAATTGAATGGGCAACCGTCCTAATCCTACGCGTTCCTATGCGTCCTATTCTTAGATCGTTCGAAGACCACATAAAGCTGCAGGTCCCCTTGGTCACATGACCTTTGCCGTTTCGAATGAGGTTAAAGGACCCAAAACTTCTTTTTTTTTTATTAGTTAAGGTCTGTTTATATCAGTATTTTACCACATACTCAACTTTCACCATTCACTTAGTCGATTTTGCACTATATATATATATATATATATATATATATTACTATCCTAGCTATATTATGAAGGTTATTTTGTTTTTTCTGCCTATAAATTTTTAATTTTTCATATATATATATATATATATAATAACTATTATATATATATATATATATATATATATATATATATATACAAAGGTGGGCACCCGGGCCTCAAAAAGGACCGACGGTCCCGGTCCCGGTCCTTGCCTCAAACTGGACCGACGGTCCCGGTCACGGTCCTTTCTGAAGGTATGACCTAGGAACGACTCGGTCCTCGGTCCTTATACACGGTGAACCAAAAGTAGGTGGACAGTAGGTTGAATACGGTTTGTGTTATATTATATTATAACTATGGTGTTCATTATAACTATGGGGTTTGTGTTTTATTATATTAAATATTATAACTAAATTTATTTAAATTTTATTTTGTATTATAGTATACAAAAAAATTAAATATGTATTCTCAAAATAAACCTTATCATTTACTGTCCACCTACATTTGGTTCACCCTATATATAATATAAGTGAAAAATTTGATTAAAATGAAAAATGAAATTAAAGACACCGGAAATCTTTAATTTTATTAACGTAAATTATAATTAATACAATACATAAATGATGAAAAAAGTTAAGTTTCCCTTCAAGAAGACTAGCATTTCAAAATGGCTGTCACTGAGCCCTGACCTTTTCGGCTTGAGCACTGGTCGAACTGGTTCTGGACGTGAGGGTGGCGCCTGGAGACATGTCGCTTGAGGTTGTTTTGGCTCTTGTTGCTTGTCGAGAGGATGTTCTTGTTCGGCAGCACAGCAAGCACTTGTACTCCAGGTTCTGCTCACCCTTGGGGCCCAGGTATTCAAAGTATTTGTCCAGGTACGGCCAGGGATTGCCGGGTTCAGTTCTTCCGCTAGGAGCTCCAGTTGCTTGACTTGAAGTTGAAGCACTAACATCAGTGGATTCTTCGTCTCCTCCAGGTGTTGAAACAAGTTTCAGTTCAGTCTCAGTCTCTTTCTGAGTCTTCTGGAGGAAACGATCCATCTTCTTTAGAACTTCAAATAATCACTAAACACACTAAAATCACTAAAAAAGACCGTCCGGAATTGCTTAAAAATGGACCGTCGCTCCTCACTGAGACTTTCCCGCTCATGGTCCTTAAAAAGGACCGAGTTCCTGGAATTCGGTCCTTTTGGAACTCGGTCCTGCCCACCTTTGTATATATATATATATATATATATATAGTGCAAAATCGACGAAGTGAATATATATAGATGGATTAATTAATGGTACAATCACTGACGGTGGCGATCGGTTATACAGATAGTGGTGAAGCGACCTCAATTATAAAAAGTATATAAAACTTTTACTTTTTTCTTACGACTTTTGAAGAAAAGAAAATATTTAAAAAAAATACAGTTGTGGAGAGAAATTAATTATTTTGTTTTAATTTTGTACTTTTATTAAAAGACGTCTTTAGTAAATGAGTGATAATTGCCCTTTGTACTTTCATCCGATGTTGGTATGATCCGTTCACGAAACTCTTTGAAAATCGACGATTCTCAGATCCGTCAAACCTTAATGTCCCCTAAAAGAGGAATAAAGATTTAACCCTTCGTTCGTTGCAATAATCGCGACGGTAATTACAGTCACTGTAATATCAACAAGGATTACGGTCGCGATATAATACGGTTAAACGCTTGAAAAACAGAAAACTTATAGTAGTATTTAACGCGTGCACGAATCACTAAACAATGTTACTCTTTAGTCAATTAATAACATTTTTAAATAAAATATTCTTAAGTTTTTGCTTTATTTTTAATATTTATTCGCTTTTTCGATCATTTTGTTGACATTAAAACTGTAAGTCCAACGTAGGCCGACAATCATGACCTTCTTCAGAAGGCACAACTTCGGCGAAAGCAAAAACCAGGCTTAACTAGGGTGTGTGTGTGTGTGTGTGTGTGTGTTTGTGTGTGTGTGTGTGTGTGATGAACATAACCACGAAGGAAAAAGCAAACACGAAATAGTGATCAAGTGCTTTCGTCCAAAGACATCTTCAGGAAAACGCTACAGTGTTCCTGAGGATGTCATTAGGCGAAAGTGCTTGAGCACTATTTCGTGGTTTCTTTTTCCTTCGTGGTTATTTTCCTCATATATATATATATATATATATATATATATATATATATATATATATATATATATGTTAGTGGTGGACCGAATGTCAGTTTTTCAACATCTGCGGATGCAGATCTTTAATTTCAATATCCGCGGATGCGGATATTTAGTTAATCTATGAATATAATATAGAATTATGAATATATGACAATTTTTCAAATTTCGTGATATTACTATTATGGCAGGCAATGAATAAGAATTAAAATTAATATTAATGTTTTCATTATGATAAAAATAATAACTTTCTCAAGAGTTTCAGCCACAGAAAATTCAATGAAACAAGTTTCATTCAATTTTCTGTGTTACCACGTATTTATATTTTGAGGTTTATATATTTGTTTATTCATTACTAATTAATACTTTACATGAAATGTGCATGACTGGGCCTTATAAGCTACTTTATAAGCTAATTTAATTGTAAATTGCATAATTTATTAGAGGTAATATCCGCATAACATCCGCAGTCAGAAGTGCGGATGCGGATGTTAAAAATGATGCGGATATCCGGTCCATCACTAATATATATATATATATATATATATATATATATATATATATTATATATATATATATCATCATTAGCAAATCCAACCTAACCTAAACTAGCGTAACTGAACCTAACCCTATTTAACCCAGTTAAATTGACTTAGTGTTATGTTTAGTACACTTTCAGAAAAAAGTTCGTCTACAAACATAAAATGTCTGAATTAAGCATAAGAAGTTACTAGTTAGGAATAGAGCGTTTTTCTTTGCAGATTTTCTTCTTTTTTGGAGTCAATAATAAAATTTCGAAAAAGCAAAACGCAAATATTACTGATTTCCAGGCGATTTTTTTCACGAAACTGTGCGTGTGGCGGAATTATTTAAAAGAGCTAAGTGGCCTACACTAGACGTAGAACAACTACTTCGTACGAAACGATCAGCAAAAGAAACTTCAATAAACTTTATAAACATCTCCGAAATAAATATTCATTATTGAGAATGACATTATCACAGAGAACAAACACTTCCCTCAACCTTCTTCTGTACGTAGAAATATTATCTTCTATTGTTTCAAATCACTCAAAAAAGAAGTTTCGAACGCTATTTCTTCTAGCTAAAGAAGTTATGTATTATTAAAAGAAGTTATTATATCATCTGACAAGAAGCTTTGATACCTAAAAGAAGGGAAAACTTCCGTAGAATGCACCGTCGAAAAGAAGTTATAACTTCTAAATTTAGAAGGTTTTATTTTGAGTATACTATTGACTTCACTGTTCACGTCATCACACGCATCGAAGCACGCGAGTAGATTCTGTCTATACTACGTGACTTTTTCCCTGCAAATTTAGACATTATAAATACTTAAAATTTAAGTTTTAGTAGAGACGTCATAATACAAAAGAGGTTTCACCTTCGTTAAGGTTATAACGGAACTAAGCCTCTTAATTTTATAGTAAACCGTATATAAACTAGTGAACATTCATAGCCACATTGTACCATAGTTAGTAGGCTTATATAAATATACAGAGCTTTGGTTACTTCTTCTATAAATACGCAACTCTACAGAGTGTGAAAGGCAGAGTTAAAATTGGCACTGTTTTCACTTGAGTAAAAGAGAGCCAAAATAGGGCTCTGTCTATGCAGGGAAGGTTGGCCATCATTTGGTCGCGAGTGAACCAAAAGGAAAATAAACCATTATTAAAAAATGTCATTGTTTGAAAATGACAAATGTTAGTTAATAACATCCGTATTTAAGCCGTTTAACGCTAAATAATGTAAAAGGTTGGCTGATAAGTGCTAAATACTTGATGGAAAACCCAACCTTTTTTTTTATCTAAAAATAAGTATGCATAAAAATCTGCATCGCTCCAACGTACACGGAGAAAAATTCTTGGTTGCAACGACCAAATACGTTCGCCAGTCAATCCAACCATGGTGTGATTGTACCTACGCGTAATTTCTTACGAGAAACATATGCATGAAAAATGCAAACACAAAAGGTTGAATTACCCATATATAATTGACCACGTTTTTGATTATTTCAAATGTACATTTTTCTCCATGATAAACTATCCATTGTTTTCATTGAATATATTAACGATCCTTGTCTTTAAACTAAAACCATATTTACTATATATATATATATATATATATATATATATATATATATATATATATATATATATATTGAAAAATTATTTCACGAAAGTGACACGTGAAAATATTTATGATGAATAAAACCACGAAGGGAAAAGAAACACAAAGGGGTGCTCAAGCGCTTTCGTCTCCTGAGGATGTCATTAGACGAAAGCGCTTGAGCACCCCTTTGTGTTTCTTTTCCCTTCGTGGTTTTATTCATCATATATATACACATTTTTTTTTTTTTATACAAATTATTTTAAGGACAAAAGTTTGATGTTTGGTGCAATAAAGTTTCCCATTACAAACGTACCATTGTGAGATTTTGTTACACCACACGAAGATGGTAAACAAGAACGCTTTATTTTTTTTATCGTTACAAAAGAAGGTGTTCACAAAATTTTAGTAGTTTAAGAAATAATTTAATTCAGAAAATTCTATTTTTCGTTTCGGAAAATTCATTCGTTTATATATGAGAATTGTCCTTGAATTTGTCTCGTTTTACATTCCACTCAAGAGATGTGAAGAACAGATTAGTTTATTGTGGATCTGAAACCGTGGTTCGAAGTCCCTTTGCGTAAAAAACGAGGGCAACATACAAATATGTAGTGATATCACTGTAAAAGGACTTTCTGGCCACTGTCGATGTATTCCAACTATAACCTATTTGATACCGTGCCTTCTAGGGCTAGCCTACTTTGGAGAGTTCCCTATACTTTATCTTTAAGTTTTGGATTTTAGGCTTTTTAACTGGCCGCATAATCCCGGCGATATACCTTTTATTATTAGTTACTCAAGGAGTTACTCAAGGATCAGTTTTCTCTCCTAGTCCTTTTCTCTTTAATCCGAAATAGATAATTCGTCACTTCATAAGGTTGTATACTAATAGATCTTAAATTTACGAACATTTAGCAGACCACCGGCGGTAGATAAATTTTTAGCATATTAGTATAACGTAATACGATACACGCCAAATGCTTGGCTAAGATAAACTCAGACTGTTGGAATATTATTCTGAGAATTTTTTTGAATCCAAACTACTTTACAGAAAACCAAACATATTCTAATCCTTTGCTTTTTTATCTTCCCGTAATTTGAATACTCTTACAGTTTTACTT
>JAJOZX010012088.1:0-100000 GCA_023014485.1 Bathynomus jamesi | reverse complement strand
TCGTACACCTGCCTGGAAAAAAAATTCGCCGAAAAAATGGAATTTCAAAATAATAAGAGCCAAAAATTAATAATTAGTTAATTTTTGGAATATTATATATATATTTCGTCTAAAGAAATAAAAATATTTCAAAAAGACAAACAAAAGTTAATTGTATCTTTTGCTGTTTTTTTAAATTACATTTTTGTCGAATTTTTTTCCGCAGCAGTACTGAAAGACAGACTATAATATAAAAGCTGGTAATAGTGTATTATGCACTGAAATTAATTTAATCTTTTAAGTTGAATTATTGTTTGGGATTGTCTGATCCGAGCCAGCTACGGGTCGCTACATCATCCGCGAGCGGAAGACGGTTACAACCCATCCAACAACTGAACAGCTGCAACATCGCTAAAACCTCACTAATCAAACGGGAATCGGTGTTTCGACGTGGTCACGACATATCCCTTTATTTAAGTTGAATCTAAATGACAAAGTTTTGAATTTTTAAATTTTACCTCAATCAAAATTATTTAATTATTTTCATCATTGAATAAAATCAACGTCCCTTTTTTCACAAAAAAAAATTACTCGCAAAAGTAAATTGTAAATTGCGTTTTATAAAATTCTAACCTTGTATTAAATTTTAAGATTATGTTAACTGAGTTATTGAAATAACTATTATTACTATTATATATTATTATTATTATTATTATTAGCGCAGCGTTTCTATTCAAACGAAAAT
The DNA here is from genome assembly GCA_023014485.1 of Bathynomus jamesi. Classification (NCBI taxonomy): domain Eukaryota; kingdom Metazoa; phylum Arthropoda; class Malacostraca; order Isopoda; family Cirolanidae; genus Bathynomus; species Bathynomus jamesi. The sequence continues at coordinate 99,276 of JAJOZX010012088.1, read as the reverse complement.
TAATTTTACAGATTTTACAGAAACCAACACTTAAAAAAAAAAATTGGATGAACGAATTTCTTTAGATAATGACGATAATGATAATGATCTTTACTGACAGGAGATATGAAACGTAGACCTTATAATGATCTTTACTGACAGGAGATATGAAACGTAGACCTTATAATGATCTTTACTGACAGGAGATATGAAACGTAGACCTTATAATGATCTTTACTGACAGGAGATATGAAACGTAGACCTTATAATGATCTTTACTGACAGGAGATATGAAACGTAGACCTTAGACACTGAAATTAGAAATACATTTTATATCTTGTAAATAGATGACATACAGAAAAAATATATATATATATCGTAGATGTTTATTATTATGTACTCAAAAACATTTACACTTTATTTGTCATATCTTATACTTTAAGCATATCAATTGATTACTCATACAGGGTGATCGAAAAGTTACTGGTGCACCCGGACCATACGTACAAGTAGTCGTAGTGCGCGGTGATTTTTCGATCACCCTGCGTATCTAAACTTAATATAAACTTTTAGAACATAAATTAAATAAAAATATTTGTTGTACATCTGTTTTAGAGATAGGAAACAGATATTGAATGTATAGATGGCAACTATTATTTTCATTATTCTGAAAGATGGAATAAAAATGTAATACCATACCTATGTACCTAATTTTTCCTTCAACGATAAGAGAACAGGGTAAACTTAGGTTATTTTTGTTGTATTAAGGATAATAATGATTTGGGTTGTTTTGATCTCCTTCGCAATATCTAAGGTCACGTGACAGTGGAGAGAGAGAGAGAGAGAGAGAGAGAGAGAGAGAGAGAGAGAGAGAGAGAGAGAGAGAGAGAGAGAGAGAGAGTGTAAACATATAAAATAAATTATAGTAATGATAAAAGCAAAACATTGATAGAAAATTTTAAAAATTGGACTTGTATAAAAATTTGTGCCAATTTCAAAGCAAAATTTTCATTTCTCTACTTCTCTCTTTAAAAAGAAAGGAAGACAATGAAATAAATACAACGTTTTACCAATGCAATTGCATAATCTCCAAATGCTTTCGGCATTTCATTTCATCAACGCAGCGATGTTTTTGACAGAAAAATCGTACGAAAATAGCGAGTAAAATAGATCTGACAAACGCGTAAACTGTTTCGACAATGCAGTAGGAATGACAGTAGGCAGTATTAAATAAACAAAGTTGCATTTTCTTAGATATTATGAATGAAACTAAATGACAAAGTGTTATGTACCTGACAGTTATGATTACGTGTTTGACAATAATCAAATAACAATATCTAGTTGAAAACTGTCGCATTCTTTATTAAACGCAAGTACAATAACACACACGTCAATGAACCATGTTCCGCATCGTGGACCAATCCAAAGCGAATGAGTTTAACTTGAATTTTCTTCTAATTACGTATATACAGTACTGTATATACTCGATTAACCACATTTCTCCCAAGGTGACCGAACTTAAATTTCAGAATGCCACCGCGCCCGTGTGACTATACTTTAATAGAAGACAGAAGAAAACTTATTGAAAGTTATAACAATGGTGAAGACTTTGTTGCATTGGCCGAACAAATATACTGTACTACGATTATTTCAAACTATGTCCATACGAAAAGTATTTATATTTATATATATATATATATATATATATATATATATATATATATATATATATATATATATACAGTTGTGTGTGTGTGTGTGTGTGTGTGTGTGTGTGTGTGTGGTTCTTAAATGTTTACCTAACGTGACAGTTGTATTTCAAGACTGTTAAATACATTATTGTAATTGTTGATATAAGTTAACCTTTCATAATTTCAAACTTTTCAAATGATAATGACAATAGAAACTTATCAATAAAACTTTACATAAGAAGAAAGAATAAAGTTATTTCCCACAAATAAATAATACCACTTATACCGAATCATTAGATATAGCCAATATTCTAAATAAGTACTTTGGTACAGTGAGAAAAAATACAGCTGATCTCATAGCGCCCTCGACACGCAGCTACGAAGAATATCTTGATAATCACAGAGTTCATATTTTCTCCTCTCCTCTCTCTTCCAGAGATATCAAAACGGCTATTTCCACCCTTAAAAACAAATCATGTCGATTCGATTCTATTCCAAACGCTTTCTTTACATACTGCTCAGATACTTTAGGGGTCATTCAAAAACCACGTGGTCCTTTTCGGGTGGTTTTCAAACCCGTCCCCCCCCCCTTGTGGTCATTTGTGGCCAATGACTTAAACTCCCCTCAAAATCACGTGGTCTTCTGATGTCACCCCCACCCCTTCTTAATCCTTCGTAAAATGTAAGGTGCCGTATTAGATTTCTTATATTATTGAGAGGTAATGAGGTAAATGAACAGTTAAAAGGCATATCTTCTAAATAAACTGTATTAATTGTTTGTTTCTTTATTTCAAAATAATATCTTCACTAAAAAAAATGTAATTTTGAATGTTCAAAAAATTATTTATTGGAGCATACATATTGGATACATACTAACATATTGGATGCATACATATTAATTGGAGCATAAGTGTAGCGTATACGAGGAGTGATCAAAAAGTATCGATAATTTTATTGCTACGGACAAATGAATGCAAATAAGAAATAACTGTTTACATATGAGTCTTCCTGCCCTCTGGCGTCTGCAGTCTGAAACAAAATCTGCTACCATGAGTCAGTACTTGGTTAGAGCGCTTAAAAGGAGGGTGTGTTTTTGCAGTACGTATAAATCTCTGAAATGGAACAACGCGCGTTCGAAGACGAACGAAATGATTAAAACAGCTTTTGGAAATGATGCTCTCAGTGTGGCTAACGTTTACAAATGGCACAAAAGTTTAAAAATGGGAGAAACATCGCTTGAAGACAAGGAACGCAGTGGCCGCCCTTCCACTTCTCGTACGGATGAAAATGTCCAACAGATTCGATTTCTGGTACGAGCAAATGTTTCTCCATTTTTAAATTTTTGTGCCATTTGTAAACGTTAGCTACACTGAGAGCATCATTTCCAAAAGCTGTTTTAATAATTTCGTTCGTCTCCGAACGCGCGTTGTTCCATTTCAGAGATTTATACGTACTGCTAAAACACACCCTCCTTTTAAACGCTCCAACCAACTACTGACTCATGGTAGCAGATTTTGCTTCAGACTGCAGACGTCAGAGGGCAGGAAGACTCACATATGTAAACGGTTATTTCTTATTTGCATTCATTTGTCCGTAGCAATAAAATTATCGATACTTTTTGATCACTCCTCGTATATATTTCTTTCCAAGGCTGTACTCTTTGGTCCTCTGGGACGAGGATAAAACAGGATAAACAGGATATTTTAATGCTTAGTATTGGCCACGTGGTTAAACGTCAACCCCCCCTCCCCCATGTGGCCTATAGTGATCACCTTTTATTATTTTACTTTCTCTTCATTATTTACTCTTCAATCGGCTCTTTATTTCATTTATCACTTGCTTTCTCTACTCATTTCAACACTACTTTACAATTATATTCATGGTAGCCACGCCGAGACTCTGAAAGTCGTTACAAAACAAAGGGGGAGTTTATTAACACTCATTTAACACTTTTTATTATTTATTTAACTCCGAAAATGGTTTAAGTAATTTAGGGGGGGTGCGAGTACGGAATTTTACGATAACATTTTACGTCGGAGAGGAACACAAACAATTAATTAAACTTTACGTTACATGACGCCAACCTTACGCGTAACGCGTTGCCTAGAAGACTGACTCCCTTGTAGGTAGTCCGCTCTCTGTCGGCCTCTGTCCAGGATTGCCAACTCTTCCCATTTTAAACAATTTCAAACAATTTCACAATTATTAGTAAATGATTTATATTAAACATTATAATCTTAAACAAAAATTAATATTCTTAACTGGGCATTACTACAGGCCCTTGGTGGTTAAATAAGGAACCCCCTCCCCGCCCTTTAAGGACCACGTGGTTTTTGAATGGCCCCTTATCTCTCCCTTTATCAATATTATTTAACTCATCTCTCCGTCATTTTCTCTGACATACTTAGAAAGGCACGAGTTTGTCCCATATTCAAATCAGGAGACAAATCACTACCTTCGAATTATCGACCTCATGAATTCCATCGTGACGGAATTATACAACCCGTTTTGGTAATTTTCTTGCCATGCCATTATTAGAAAATGTTGGAAGTAGTTATTTAATAGTCATATTCTAAATGTTTCTAGCCATACCTTCACTACCGAATAAAAGAGGAAGATATTATGAACACATTTCTTTCCTAGATTACGAAACAACGTATGTGACGGAATTATTTGCCTCCTACAAATGGTTTTACATAGTTGCAGTATTTGCGAGGTATCTCCAAATTGGCAGTTTCTCGTGATTTGTTTTGGTGAAAAAAGCAAACAAAGGTCGAGCATGGTTGATTGTAGGTGTGTATAAATTCTGTCTAGGCACTGCTACTTAAGCTTGGGTTAGTCAATTATCGCGACGGAATTACACGACTCACATTATGTCATGAAGGACAAATACATTAAACTTCAATGAGTCTTTTACTCAAACTATCAGTTTCTTGTTTTAACGATTCAGAATTATTAATCTCTGAAAATCCATGATTAAAATGAGACATAACTTACTAAGTGAATTATACATTTTTCGAAATTTTAAAAATAGCTTTTTATGTCACGATTCGCGTGAATTTATGACCTATATCCATCTTACCTACGTAAGAAAAAATATTTGAAAAACTTGCGTACACGCAGCTCTCGAAATATTTCGAGGAAAATGGCTTCATATCGAAGTATCAATTTAGTTTTAGGGAAGGCCATACAACAAGCGACGCGATTTCAGCCGTATTAGACGTGCTAAAAAAATGATCACCGCCGAACTAAAAATCACACACAGAGTTCCACAAGGAAGCATTTTAGGACCCCTACTATTTCTTATCTACATAATTGACTTTCACAACTCTCATAAGGGAGAAGGCTTCCGATATGCGGATCACATCTCCCTGATATACTCAGACAGCAATCTCACATCCCGAAACAGTAAATAGAGAGATCGCAAGAGTACGAGACTGGCTGAAAGCGAATAAATTATCCTTAAATAAAAAACAAACTTCCTGCTAATCACAAAAAAAAAGGAGAAATTAATACCAAACTTCAGTATTATTGTCGACTTGCACTTGATATCGCGCGTTACTGAAAGGAAATTATTCGGGGTTGTTTTTGATGACAAACTATCCTTTCGTCAACATATTGAAAATATAGATCATAAACTATCGAAATTCTCGTTTACAATGAAATTACATTTCCTTCCCACAAAGACACTTAAAACGCTATACTCCTCTCTAGTTTATCCACATCTCACATACAATATTACCGCATATGGGAGTGCAAGTGATGATATCATCAATCCTTTAATCATAAACCAGAAGAGAATTATTAAAAAAATAAACAAGAGTGATTATTATGCTCAATTGCTCATACATCAGGAATCCTCAAGCAACTGCGTATATTAAAATTTAAAGACATATTTGAAATACAGATGCGCTCCCTTATGTTCAGGAGTTACAAAACAATCTCTTCTTATCACATTAATCGAAAATATAATAAACAATCAGATACGTGACGAACATCAAACAAGGTATATGGAGAGTGAATATATTTCAAAGGCAAAAAACTATACCCCTTCGGCCTTCACTGTAGTAGAAATTCTGACACTCGTTTAGCGGTGGAATTACGTAACAATCTACCGAATAAATTAAAAACAATCAATGCTCTCTCATCTTTAATAAAGCAATTAAAACTTAACAAATTCCAGTTACTGAAAGCACCCCTTTCTAAAATTTTCATTATCCTTCTAAAAATCTCTCCTATCACTTTTCACCACACCTCAAATTTCATTATTCTTTGTAATAAACGTCTAATAAAAGTATATGTCCTAGTCTGTACGTTCATTACAGTTTTATACTGGTTTTATTATTCGTTGTATTTAGCTCCTAATATAAGTATATGTCCTAGTCTGTAAGATCCCTTTAGTCTTTTAAGTCTATTATAAAAATCTTGTAATCATAGCTATTATATAATTATTATTACTGGGGCCACTCAATATATTTTGCCCCACCCTTTTTTCTTAGCTAAATAATAGGCCATGGGACTGAAATGTCTTTTGGGCCGTAAGTTTGAACTTTCTGCGCTTCACATAACCGGATTTTTCCAGTTTGAACCTCCCCCCCTTGTATAAAACCGCTTTTAAACGCCCTTCTATAAAACCGATGGTTGACGCAGTTTCGAAAATGGCGTCTCACAGTGATGTGCGTCGTAAACAGAGAGCTGTTATCGAGTTCTTAACCGCAAAGAAGGAAACAGTTGGAAATATTCACAAACGTCTACAATTTACGGAGATGCTGTTGTTCATCAAGCACAGTTGGACGCTGGTCTAAACGTGTGAGATTATCGGAGAGAGGGAGATCCAGCCTCGATGATGAGCCACGCAGCAGTCGCCCAGCATCGGCTGTGACATCTCACACTGTGCAATGTGCTAACAACATCATTCGATCAAATTGGCGCGTCACATACAAGGAGCTATCACTGGAGCTAGGAATTAGTGAAAGAAGTGTGAATACGATAATTCAGCAACTGGGATACTCAAAAGTGTGTTCACGGTTTGTTCCTCGCCAACTGACTGAAGCTCACAAAGCCCAAAGAAAAGAAATTGCTTCCGAGTCATTGGTTCGATACGAGACAGAAGGGGATGACTTCCTTTCACGAATTGTGACTGGGGATGAGACTTGGGTACACCACTTTGAACCTAAAACAAAACGCCAATCCATGGAGTAGCATCACGCATACTTCCCACGCAAGAAAAAGTTCAAAATGGCTCCCTCTGCAGGAAAGGTCATGGCCACCATCTTCTGGGACATGAAAGGGGTGATTCTGGTGGACAGTATGAAGAAAGGACAAACAATGAACTTAGAGGCATATATTTGTACCCTACAAAGACTCCAGAGATGTATAAAGCGAGTTCGACCGGAGAGAAAACTGGAAGACGTCCTTCTTTTGCACGATGACGCAACATCACACAACAGTTTGCAAACAAGAGAGGCCATCATAAAAATGCGCTTGACTGTGTTACCCCACCCTCCATACAGCCCGGATCTGGCACCTTCAGACTTCCATTTGTTTGGGCCAATGAAGGATGCTATTCGTGGAAGAAAGTTTCAGAGTGACGATGAGGTTGTTGAGGAGGTTAAGAGGTGGCTCCAGTGGAACCCAGCGGACTTTTACCAGCAAGGAATAAAGGCCCTTGTTTCGAGGTGGAGGAAAGCCGTAGAAAAGGATGGAGACTATGTGGAAAAATAAAAACTTGTAAAAAAGGTATGTAACTACTTGTGTACAAAATTTTGGGAACTTACAAGGAAACTTGGAAAGAAAAAACAGTGGGGCAAAATATATTAAGTAGCCCTCGTATAATAATATATCTAATTAGTAGATTTCGGCCTATAAAATGGCTCGTTTGCTAAAGGCAGTTTACACCTGTATACACCCATCTGTATTTAACAATAAAATTATACTCGTCAAAAAAACTGTACGTATTTATAAATAAATATATAAATGATTTATTTGTAAATAAATATATAAATAATTTATAAATAAATAAGTTAATAAAATAAATAAATTAACAGGTATCGCGCAAAATGTTAATATTTAAATGAACAAAGTCCATTGTTCAAGTGACTATATTTTAAACTTGGCAATATGTCAAAGGTGGAATAGTTTGCCTAAATATTGCATTCCGTTGTCGAATTCATCACAACTTTGTCAAAAACGGTAATACTTTGTCAATTTGTTGGATATTCTCTCCAATCTCATTTGCAAAACATTTTACTTTTATCTACTTTAATCTAATTTAATTATGCAAAATGTCTACAGAGGGATTAATTTAAAAGTACGTGTAATTATTTCCTAAAAGCAAGAATATATATATATATATATTATATATATATATATATATATATATATATATATATACAGTGTATATATATATTATATATATAATACAAGCAGAGCCTTTGGCTCCCTGCCCTACGAGCGGGGCTTGTGCTTCGCAAACTCGCCACGGCGAGGGCACGTTAAAGTTACCCCTTTGGGGGGGAGGTTATTCTCACTCTCCCCCGAAAAACCCCTCACCCCCTTTATGCAACTTGAGGGGTTAACCCCAACCCCCTTGTTGCATAACAAGGGGGTGGATGTAAACCGTATATAAAAAAATATATATATATATATATATATATATATATATATATATATATATATATACTGTATATATATATATTTTTTTTTTTTTTAATGCAAAAACGAGGGGCCAAGGGAAAAACGCCCGCAAAAACGGCCCCGTAGAGGAAGAAGAGAGCCAAAATCAACGTCCAGGTTTTTCGAGGTGCCTGGACACACTGCGTTTGAAACAATGGAAGTCAAAGACAGACATGGGGAAAGATGGAATGAGGAAGATTGTTCCAGAGTTCACCGATTGAATAGATGAAAGATTGAAAATACCAATTAACTCTCGCAATAGAGAGTTGAACAGAGAAGGAGTGAGAATGTGTCTAAAGTCTGGTACTACGTGCTCTCCTTTTATATATATATATATATATATATATGATGAATAAAACCACGAAGGAAAGGAAACACAGAAAGGTGCTCAAGCGCTTTCGTCTAATGGCATCCTCAGGAACACTGAAGTACATAGAAGGTTACAGCCTATATATAGGTTACCAAAAAAAAAAAAAATATATATATATATATATATATACCGTATATATATACACATACACACATACTATATATATATATATATACATATACACACACATACACATATATATACATATATACACACACATACATACATACATATACAATAAACGGAGAAATGAAATTTAAAAAAAAAAAAAATTATTAAAAGATTGTGGGATGGGCATACAACTTTGTAAGGAAACACTATCGATTTTTAGCACGAGATCAAACTACCGATTTTTAGCACAAGATTAAATTAATTGTTTCCAACCAATGTTATAACAAAATAAAAAATACAAATTTATACTGGAAATCTGCCCGGGTTTTATCACTCTACCCATCTTGTATATAAAAATAAATTGAAAAATAAAAGTTATTAAGGTGGCATACAAGTGGCATAAATATTTTTCACATGTTACTTTTGTGAAATAATTTTCATATAATGAACACCACGCGTTCCTTCGGCTTGCTGTTCCCTCTCTTGTCTCCGTTTGTGTCCGTGTTTTCTTCTACATTAATGAAGGGGCATGCAATTCGTATCCGACGAAAGTTTCTTACTAATTGTCTAGAGGAGCAAGTTCTTCCCAAATCCCTGCTTCCGATTCGCCTCAGACAAATTGACGACCATCCGTTCAACAACTTCAGCAGATTAATTTTAAAGAAACATATTGAAGTCATCAGACAAAATGAGTGGTCCGCCTTCAAAAATTTAAACATTGCCAAACGTAACTTTGTAACCGTTATTCCCCAACCGTGGATCCAACCTTTGTTTGATGAAATTTACAACGAGTTGCGTCGGAGAACTTCTTCACTTCGTAACATCTTGGATCGAAAAATTAAGTCTCATTCGAAATAGCCAGTGGAGTAAAAAAGCAAGCTCAAAGTGTGTTTTGAACCTTTCTTCGAAAAACATTAGTGACGATGCAAAAAGTGCCCTTGGATATGGTATGTCCTTTTTTATTGTTAAAAAACCTTCGGCTTTACAAATTTCTTAGTCTCGCTTGTTGTGAAAAACAGTGTAATCTCCCTCAGTATTTGTTTAACATAGTTAAAGGCCTTGTTTATAGTGCGGCGAATAGTAGTTATGAAGATAACTTTCCTAAACGTTTTCGCAATAGCATCTCACAATTAAAAAAAGATGGGGAGCTCCATATTACTAAAGCAGACAAGGCTAACACCATAGTTAGTATGGACAAAGTGGACTACCTCAGAAAGATGAACGAGCTTCTCCAGGACCCCGCCACATACAGCAAACTTAGGAAGAACCCGCAGGATGACGTCATCAAATCTTTTAATAGTGTCTTGAAACGCATTCTCAAAGATCATAAGGACTTAATTCCCCTTTTCATGTCCACTTCACCTTCTCTGCCCTACCTTTACGGTCTTATTAAAACCCACAAACCTGGCAACCCTATGCGCCCTATTATTAGCTCGGTGGGCTCTATTACTTATAAACTCTCCAAATGGCTTGTCAAAGTCTTGTCCCCCATTCTCGGAACTATCTCTGATTCACATGTAAAAAATTCCATGGATCTTACTGAAAAATTGAATAATGCACGTACTGAAACTAACGATAGATTGATCAGTTTTGACGTTTGTTCATTGTTTACAAAAGTGCCGATTGATGATATGCTTGACTTTCTCTCCCAAGAATTACATAAGTATGACCTGCCACTACCTTCACACATTGTTTTGGAACTTATCAAGCTTTGCATCAAAGACTGTAAATTCACTTTCAATAACGAGTATTATCAACAAGTTTTTGGGATGGCCATGGGCAACCCTTGTCGCCCCTCCTCTCCAATATTTATATGGAGTTTTTCGAAATTACTTACATTCCGAGAATCCTGGGGGTTGGCATCCCTTGGTTGCGGTACGTCGACGATATTTTGTGTATCTGGCCCATGAATCGTGACCTGGATAACTTCCTCCTTCAGTTAAATGATCAAGTCCCCTCCATTAAGTTTACTTTAGAAGTGGAACAAGACAATTCAATTCCGTTTTTGGATGTGCGTGTACATAGGGAAAGCCCAGGTTTTAAGTTCAGTCTCTATCGGAAAAAAAAAAACAATTTGTCCTACGTACACTTTTACTCGGGACATGACACCCCCACTAAGAAGGCCATTTTTTCTTCAATGTTTCTCCGCGCCCTGAGGATCGCCAGTCCGGAATACATCGATGCCGAATTAGAAAAAATCAACGGTATTGGAAGTGATCTGTGTTATCCATCTGCGTTTATGGAATCTTGTCTCAACAAGGCAAAACGAACTTTCTATCGGGGCAATAATAACACTCGTACTTTGTCAAAAAATATTTTAGTACTTCCATTTTTCCAGGGCTTTTTAGGCATTGCTAATGTACTTAAACTTTTGAATATTAATGTAGTATTTTCATATAACAATATTGTGAAAAATATTGTAGTAAAAAATAGCCCTACCAATAATTCAGGCATTATCTATAAAATTGGTTGTAAACAATGTGATTCCTTTTACATAGGTCAGACGGGAAAGGATTTGCACACACGTATAAAACAGCATCAATATTCCGTTAGAACAGGACAGTCGTCCAGTGCTCTTTTTGTCCATTTGTCAGAGTTATCCCACTGTATTGATTGGAATAATGCTTCAGTTTTATTTCACACTGGCAACATTGTTAATAGAAATATTCTTGAGTCTGCCATTATCCAACTTTCAAATAACTTCAACATAAGCAAAGGTCTTTTTCAACTCGATCCTGTTGTTTTGAATTCCTTCAGAAAAAATTTAGATAAGAAGGGTAGAACGCTAAATCTTTGGTAAACTTGTATGCCACCTTAATAACTTTTATTTTTCAATTTATTTTTATATACAAGATGGGTAGAGTGATAAAACCCGGGCAGATTTCCAGTATAAATTTGTATTTTTTTTTTTATAACATTGGTTGGAAACAATTAATTTAATCTTGTGCTAAAAATCGGTAGTTTGATCTTGTGCTAAAAATCGATAGTGTTTCCTTACAAAGTTGTATGCCCATCCCACATCTTTTAATAATTTTTTTTTTTTTTTAAATTTCATTTCTCCGTATGTGTGTATGTGTATATATATATACGGTATATATATTTTTTTTTTTGGTAACCTATATATAGGCTGTAACCTTCTATGTACTTCAGTGTTCCTGAGGATGTCATTAGACGAAAGCGCTTGAGCACCTTTCTGTGTTTCCTTTCCTTCGTGGTTTTATTCATCATAAATATTTTTCACATGTTACTTTTGTGAAATAATTTTCATATATATATATATATATATATATATATATATATACATTAGAATTAAGGTATATAATGTCTTGAATACCCATCTTTGGGTTTCGTAGGTAAAAATGAAACATTATGTTCACTTAATGGGTGTGCAGTGTGCAGAGTGATTATTTTTAAAAGAAACACACTAAAATTCAAGAAAACATTTGCACTTTCTTTTCTTTTCATATTATTTTCAGGTGTTCAGATAAAATCAAAGTGAAAAACTTTGACGTATTCATCGGCATTTTTTGAAGAAATTTCGACTGATTTACACAAATTGCTTCAATTAACGATATCATATTTTATCGCATATCGCGATATAGGAAATTAAAACTCATTTTCCGATAAATTTTATATAAAGTTGCAGTATTTTGCAATATTTTTGTTCAATATTTGCAACATTTTGCTTCTGAAAATATAGTTATTTCTTTTATAATAAAAAAATTAATTGCAAAATTTGTTTACACTAAGTAAATAAATTATGCATGCATTAACACGTCTGAATTGTCAGTATAAACCTTTCAGAATTTTCCACTGAAATGACTGAATTCCACTTTAACTGTGGTATTCACTCTCTTAAACCCTGTTACATATATATATATATATTTTGTAAGCAAAGAACCACAGGGAAAAGGAAAAGGAAACACGAAGTCCGAGCGCTTTCGTGATATATTTACATCTTCAGGGACAAGAAAGAAATAGACAGAGTTTACAAAGTACACGAGCTAAATACACCAGCGAAAACATTCCCCAACTGGCAACTCAATCTAAAAACAATAAAAACAATCTAAAACTTCCCCAACAGATAACTAAATCTAAAGGCTACTAAATTATCGAATACATATAAACTATATAAAGGAAATTATACAATTAACATATGCACAAAAAATTATAAAAGTTATTAGAAATAGTATTTAATTAAAACAGGCAATTAAGTGGCAAGAATGCAGTAGTCTAAGGAAACAAAGGACATGGCGCAATCTTCAGCACGTGCTGCTTCCAGAATATTCCGTTACCTATTGGGGAAGTGACAAATTCCCCAATAGGCAACTCAATCTAAAAACAATCTAAAACTTCCCGAATACATAACTTGCTCTAAAGTCTACTAAACTATCGAGTACATAAAGACCATATAAAAGAAATAATACAATTAAAATGTACACATAAAAATTATAACAATTATTAAAATAATGTTTATTTAATTAAAACAAACAATTAAGTGGCAAGAATGCGGTCAACGAGGTTTTTTGATTCTTATGATTCCTTAAGGAAAGATCAGACTCTACAGTCTACACATAACCAAAGCCGATAAATCAAATGCCTTAGTGATCCTCAAGAAAGAAGTTTACCTCGAAAAAATGTATGATCTTTTGAATGACTCGGACACCTACGTGAAATTAAGAAACAATCCCCTTGAAACAGTGAACAGTGTATTTAACAAGAAAATTAAGGAACTTTTGAAGGGTAAAAAACTATTACTTAAACAGTTTTTTAGTACTTCGCCGTCATTACCCTATATATATGATGTATGGTCTGATTAAAACTCATAAGCAAAATAATCCTGCAAGGCCTATTGTTAGCTCTATAGGATCTATCTCATATAAGCTGTCCAAATGACTTGTATCCATCCTTAATCCTCTCTTGGGCACAATTTCACAATCACACATAAATAATAATGTAGACCTTGTAGAGAAATTAAATAGTATCAGTGTCAATTACAATTTTAGAATGGTAAGCTTTGATGTTGCCTCTTTATTTACAAGTGTCCCGGTGGAGGATCTATTAGCTTTTCTTTCGGAACAATTGGTTAAGCATAATTTGCCATTACCTGTGACTACCATTATAGAATTAATTAAACTATGCATAGTAGATTTGAAAGTTGTGTTTAATAATGAATATTTTAGGCAGAAACTTGGTATGGCTATGGGAAACCCCCTCTCTCCCATTTTAAGTAACTTATATATGGAGTTTTTTGAAAGTAAATTATTAAGGAAGATTCTGTCAAATTACGTTCCGCGGTTTAGATACGTAGATGATGTTCTTTGTCTTTGGCCAGAAACTTTAAATCTCAATGAATTCTTATCCACGCTTAATAATTTAACTCCCTCTATCAATTTTACAGTTCAAATAGAAAAAGACTCATCGATCCCATTTTTAGATGTTTTAATATATAAGTCTGGAAAAAAGCTTAGATACAATATTTACAGAAAACCCACTAATAATTAATGGTTCCGATATACATTACACTGGTCAACACTCATTTTATTGCCAATCATATTAGAGTGATTTTGGGGTAACTTTGTGGTGCTGATTCCGAATATGACATCGGTTTTGCTAGATTGGCTCTAATTTATGAGATAATTGGTACCCCATTGAAACACGTAAAAATGCAAAAAATTTAATGTTCAGGCGGAGCCTACTTACAAATCGCATTGAAATTGTCTCAAATCATACAAAAGTAAACACATGAAATACATAATGGCATTTTATTCGGTCTCACCATCTAGAATGTTCCGGTAGTTTCCCATATGCACGCGTTATGGTTACATTTCCTATTAATTGAGGGTATTCATTATCTCAAGAACTAGAGCCAAATCGGAAAAACTACTTTCATTTTGGAATTCAGCAACCCCAAAATACCCTAAATTCGTACGAATTTCCTTGGCAACGAAAAAAAAATGTTTTTTTGTTGACCTGTGTTATTATTCGGCTCACCACATCAACGTAAAACGAACTGGTTTTTTAAAGAAAATTCCTCGATCTACAGAAATTGCTGAGGACTTTTAACGTAAATATCGCGTTCAGAAATTAAGATGTAATTAAGAACTCATTGATTAAAAACTCCGCTTTAAGTGAACAGGGTTGTGTATATAAAATTCCATGCACAATATGTAATAAAGTTTACATTGGTCAAACTGGCAAAACGCTAGAATTACATATTCAGCGGCATAAATACAGTATAAGAACCGGCCAGGAATCTAATGCCATTTTCATTCGCGTAAGAGATACTAATCATCCCATTGACTGGGAAAATGCCTCCAAATTAAGTTTTAGTAAATCTATTGTTAGTAGAAATATAATTGAATCGAGTGTGATCAAGAATAATGGTGATTTTGTTCTTAATATTAGCCCTGGGCTTTACAAATTAGACTCATACATTGTTAGAAAGGTGGTGGATTATTCTGACCGCATTCTTACCACTTAATTGTTTGTTTTAATTAAATAAACATTATTTTAATAATTGTTATCATTTTTTTGTGTGCATTTTAATTGTATTATTTCTTTTATATAGTCTCTATGTACTCGATAGTTTAGTAGACTTTAGAGCAAGTTATCTATTGGGAAGTTTTAGATTGTTTTTAGATTGAGTTGCCTATTGGGGAATTTTTCGCTTCCCTAAAAGGTAACGAAATATTCTGGGAGTAGCACGTGCTGACGATTGCGCCATGTCCTTTGTTTCCTTAGACTACTGCATTCTTGCCACTTATTTGCCTTGTTTTAATTAAATACTATTTCTAATAACTTTTATAATTTTTTGTGTATATGTTAATTGTATAATTTCCTTTATATAGTTTTTATGTACTCGATAATTTAGTAGCCTTTAGATTAAGTTATCTGTTGGGGAAGTTTAAGATTGTTTTTATTGTTTTTAGAGTGAGTTGCCTATTGGGGAATTTTTCGCTTGTGTATTTAACTTATGTACTTTGTAAACTCTGTCTATTTCTTTCTTGTCCCTGAAGATGTGAATACATCACGAAGCGCTCGGACTTCGTGTTTCCTTTTCCTTTTCCCTGTGGTTCTTTGCTTATTAAAAAGAGGGGTTTTATCATCTTTACTCTTCGTACTTATCCCTCCACAACAAAATAGAATTCATTCATAATTTCGGCATTAACAACTCCTTCCCAAAACATCTTTTACAATTTTTTAATCAGAAATTTTCTGAATAATATTTATCAACCTCCCCTTAAAGTTTCACCGTTAAAAAGACGTACAATACTTTTCCTTTCCCTATTACGACCATATCGGCCACAAATACTTTCAGAACTCCGCCTCCTACTCACCCTCTTTACCCCAAATTAACTTTCAATTCGTTTTTCACTAACAATAAGCATCAATCATACCTCAACCACAAAGAAAAACACGTCAGCCCCTTGCTTCGTCTACCATCTACGTTTTTTCAACTGTGTTCGCTACAAAGCCAACTATATTGGCAGCACCATTCGCCAATATCAAACAAGAGTCGACGACATCGGTATTTCTACCAGAACATCGCAGCCTTTACCTAAACCCTCTAAATCAGCAATATGGAATCACTGTTACCTTCACAACCATCCACTACTTCCCTCCAATTTCAAATTATTACACAACCAACCATCTAACCGACCTCCGCATTTTCGAGTCCCTATACATCCTCAGTATTAAACCAACTGTCAACGACTGTAGTTCTGCCTTTAACTTAAACATAGCCAAATAACTGTCATATCCTACACTGAGAAGAAATCCACCATCACTTCGTCTGGCTCCAACTCTTCTAATATAACCCCTTCCAACAACCAGTCATCCAAACCCTCTACTCAATTAGTCCCCTTACCCCCGATAATAACAACCTGGTAAGAGTCCTCTCAATTTTTGTTCACATTTAACTTTATATTTTGACGATTGTTCAGTTTTCTATATTTTATATTATTTTATTTAATTTTAATTACTTAAATATACCCTATAAACACATTAATATCACACGTTTATTTAATATATTGTATGAATTTTCCTATGAAAATTTGGGAGTACCGAATGGAAGACCCACCTAATCTTGATAAGCCATATTGACATTAAAATAAATAATAATAATAAAAATAACTCAGAAGGAGAACATGAACTCTTGCTGAGAAAAATTTAAATAACCAACGAAAAAAAAAATATGGATGAAAAGAAAAAAGATCCCATGGCTAAAATAGCAACACGGTTTTAAGAAGAAGAAGAAAAAGATCGGATAAGCAGAATAATAGAGGGCGAGAAGCTGAATAAGCATAAGCTGATTAAGCATAACAAGAGCGACGGAAAAAGCCGGAATAAAAATGTTTTAATGGTGTCAAGATAAAATTTATAACAGTTTCAAGGTAAGAAGTTCATAAATTTCCCTTCGGTTATTAAATTTAGGTTAAATAAGCTGACATTTCAGCTGTAATTGTTTAACAAAAGTGTATGGAAGTCCTGTTTATGGACAAATAGTTAGGCTAGTTCATCTTTGGCCTAGGTCTTCCATCTCCAACGTAGCCTAGGTTGTTTAGGCTAATCTGGTTGGAGCAGGACCTATTTTTTCCATATAAGAATGGTGGCCCGTGTTGGGGAAGGGTTATTTGCTGTGAAAACCTTAACCTTGAATAAAATAAAATAAAATAAATTAAAATAAAAAAATAATAAAATTACGCCTTATCAAACATTTTGACATCTGAACAGAATTTATTCCATGTTTGGCTTTTTCAAATACTACATATAAATAATAATAAATTACGAAGTCCTAACTAAATATAAAAATAAGAAATAATTCAAATGCTTCAAAACTTATCATTTGGTCATAAATGTGGTAAAATTCTAGAATAAGGGTAATCAGAAGCCTAGCCTATTTAACCAAAATAAAGCTTATTTATAAGTTGAAAGGGTTTAGATTTGGGGACTTAAATTTTGGAAAAAATAAATAAATACAGTATGGCTGAATGTGAAGCAATTGAGCAACGATTAATCATTAAAAAGGAAGAGATCAGCAAGGAAGGGAGTCATTACAGGCTTTTAACTACCTTTAATAGCAAAGAAAATCCAAATAAAAGGGATTATGATACTATTTTGGGTGGTTTAAATAGAATTAAACAGGAAATAATAATTATAGATGAGGAAATTGTTACAGAAACTGATGCGGTGAATGTTGGTGAAGAGAGATATACAGCACTTTTGTGTGAACAAACAGAATATTTTTGAAATAGATTCTCAATAAATGAATTATATGCTGCTTTAGATAATCTACCAAATAATTTAGAGGCTACAAATCAAAGTTTGATTGAGGCCTTCAGAAATGTATCCATTTCTAATGATGACAATAAACAACTAAAAGCCAAGTTACCAACATTACAAGTACCAATATTTGAGGGTGATCGAACAAAATTTCAGTCTTTTCAAGAAAATTTGATAGTTTAATTGGCAACAAAGATTATATATCTGATGTTGACAAATTCAGTTATCTCCTTAATTATTTAAAGGGCCCAGCCCTAAAACTGGTTGATGCCTTACCGGCAATTGGCAGTTCATATAAAATAGCTCTCAAATTACTAGAAAGAAATTTCCTAAATAAAAAAGAAATAGTAAATGATTTAGCAATAAAATTAAAAAATATAAAACCAGCCAAGGATAACCATCAGGATCTGTACAATTTCTATTGTGAAATTGAATGCATGTTAGGTCATCTACAAAATATGATATAGATCTAGAGAAATCAGCATGGTTTATCCAAGCCATAATATTTGATTGTTTACCTACCCAAATAAGGGATATTTTCCAAAGAATAACGGGAAATACATACCCTACCCTTGATGAAATAAGGAATGAATTTCCAAATGTTTTGTCAATGTACAAATCTTCAAAGATAGATTCACAAACAAAGATTGATTCACAAACAAAGATTGATTCACAAACAAAGAAAATACAAACAAAATCACAACCACAACAAAAAGACAAATTAGAACAAAAAGTGATAGGTCTAACTCCTACACTACGAAATTTTAATGTTACGACAGAATTTGTACGTAAGTGTAAATTTTGTTCGGCTGATGATCACTATAGCACACGATGTACTAAATATGTAGACTTAGAATCCCGGATAAATAGGTGTTCTCAGTTAAACCTTTGTACTAAATGCACAGGAGCAGGACATACTAACAAAGACTGCAAAACAAAAATAAGATTCAAATGTGTTAATTGTGGAAGTATAATCATGTCTCTTGTCTTTGTGATTCATTTAAAAATTCAAATAAACAAAACCTAAAGAAAATGAAAAACATTTAATGGACATATATCAATAAATAATGTCAATAAAAATTCTAGTGTACTCCTACTACAATAACCTTGGATTTAAAAATAAAGAAGGTGGGACAACTCCTATAAGATGTCTATAGATTCTTGTTCCCAACAAACATTTGTAGATCAATCATTAGTTAATCAATTAGGCCTACAAACTCATAAAAATGAACAAGAATTATGTATAACATCATTTGTCAAGAAATGAACAGAAAGAAAAATATAATACAGTCAATTTAGATCTGGATATACCCACAGAGAATAAACAACAAACATAGAAGTAGTAGTCATTGAACAAGTTGGTCAACAAAAATTTAAAATACCAAATTTAAAAGAAGTAATACAACAACTTAAAAAGCAATATAAAATTGCAGATAGAAATTTAAATGATGATATAATAGATAATGTTCAAATGTTAATTGGAGCTGATTATATTCACTTAATTCAGAAGGGCATAGTCAGAATAGGAGATGGGATTGCTCTAGATACTCACTGGGGTATAGCTCCACTGGGACACATAGATAATTATAAAATAACAATGAAAAATAAAAATATATGACTAACAAACTTCCCCTATTATGACAAGGTCTTACACAACTCAAATAATGACATAAATACTGAAATATTAAATAAATCATTACAACAGAAAGACTTAGATAAAGGTGTACAACAGCTCTGGCTATTAGAGTCAGTGGGGTGCAAGATGGTGATCATACAGATGAAAATCAATTAATGGCTGAAAATTTTGAAACACCATCATGTATGAAAATGGCCATTATTCAATTGAACTACCTTGGAAGATCAATAGTCCAAAATTAAATGATAATCTAAAGGTAGCTAAAGGTCATCTCTATAATTTGATGAGAAGATTAAAAAATGATAAGAGAATTAAAATGTATGATGATGTTTTCAAGGACCAGTTAGAAAAAGGCTTCATTGAAGAAGTTAAAGATCACCCCTTTAAAAAGACAACTGCCATTATCTTACTCACACAGGAGTCTTAGAAAGGATGCACCCACAACAAAACTTAGAGTTGTGTATAACTGTAGTCTTAAAGATGGCAATAAGCATAGCTTGAATGACTGTCTCATAGAGGGGCCTAATCTTATTTCAGACCTTGTAAAAATCCTTCTAAGATTTAGATTAGATGACTATGCAGTTCAAAGTGATATATATAAGCAAGCTTTTTTGAGAATTCATCTGAAAAATAACTATGACAAAGATCAACTAAGATTCTTGTGGTTTAATGATCCAAATGACTTAAATAAAGGGTTTAAAACATTTAAATTTAATGTGGTTTTGTTTGGAGCAAATGCAAGTCCTAGTTTACTGGCTTTAACCATCAAACATCACTTAAATTTGTATGATGAAAATGATTTAACTGTTCAGTTCTTGAAAGATCACTTCTATGTAGATAACCTTGTAGGATCAACCAAAACAGAGTCAGAATTAAATGAAGTTTACATAAAAGCAGATAAAATAATGAAAGAAGGTAATTTTTGAATTAAGAGAGTGGATCACAAATAATGAGAGACTAAATCAAAAAAATAAAATCAGAAGACAAAGGATTAACAGAACCAACAAACAGGGTGAAAACATTAGGCATGATCTGGGATTTGAACTCAGATTCTAAAGTTCATGATTCACTCTGCACAAAAGGCTACACCTTAGATACAACAGCTAACACAAAAAGAAAGATCTTATCCGAAAGTTCAAAAATATTGATCCTATGGGTTTACTCCTTCCTTCTACTATCAGATCCAGGGTTCTTTTACAAGAATTTTGGAAACAGAAACTAGACTGGGATGATCCTATAACCAATAAACAACAAGATAGCTGGAAAAGGTTAGCTAAAGATCTCAATAAATTACAAAACATAAATATTCCCAGAGTTTGTGGACACAGAGATACACCTCAAACCTTGCATGTATTTGGTGATGCCAGTGAAAAGGTGTATGGCTGTTGCGCTTACCTTGTAGGTGAGGATGGCAGCCATTTGATCTATGCCAAGGGGAAAGTAACACCCTTAAAACAAAAAAAAACTATTCCTCAGCTTGAACTACTTGCGGGTTATCTAGCTGTAAAAATAACAGTATTTCTCCATGAAGTCTATTATGATGTAAACATCACAACTACATATATTTGGCTTGATAGTCAAATCTGCTTGGCATGGATCAACTCTGATGAGCTAAACTCAAAAACATCTTTGTCCGTAACAGATTAAGGACATTAAAGAAGCTAGACAAAATTTGGACATAACCTTCAGATACATTCCAACAAAACAAAATCCTGCAGACTTTCTCACAAGAGGATTATCCTGTAAATTACTAAAATCCAACAAAAATTGGTTTCATGGACCTGAATTCATTCAGGATGAAACAATGTGGCCAGCAGAACAATTAATGTAAAACTTAACATGATAACCACAAATGAAGTTGAGCCACTATTAGATTATAACAGTTATTCTGACTTTGGCAAACTTGTAAGGGTAACATCTTACTGTCTCAGATTCATTCACAACTGTTTAAAGAAAATAAATAAACAAAGAAATAATGATAATGAAATGTATACAAGTCTAGCTACCAAATATTGGATTAACCACATACAACAAACAGAATACAAAAATGAAATAGATTTTTTAACAATTGGTAAACAAAGGAACAAAGTACCCTCTGTGGTAATAAACTTGAATCTTTACATTGACAAAGATGGCTTATTAAGATGTAAGGGTAGATTAAACAAATCACAAATCACATATAACAGTAAACAACCCCTTCTTCTTCCTAGGTTCCATCACATTACAACCCTAATTATTAGAGAGAAACACAATGAACTTTATCACATGGGTGTTCCACAAACATTAAATGCCATTAGAAAGTTGTATTGGATACCCAAAGGCAGAATGACTGTAAAGACAGTTTTGAATAACTGTGTCACCTGCAAAAGGATTCATTCCAGATCTTTCAGGAAGACCAATCCTCCTGATTTGCCAACAGAGAGAGTCACCTTTAATAGGCCTTTTGAAACAGTTGGCATAGACTATACAGGAAGTTTGACTGTTGGTCTGGGAACAACAGAACAAAAAATGTACATCATACTTTACACATGTTCATCTTCTAGAGCAGTCAGCTTAGACGTAGTGAGTGATCTCTCCGCAGAATCATTTGTCTATAGCTTTAGAAGATTTTGTGCTAAGCATTCTGTACCCAAAATTGTTTGGACAGATAATGCAACCTATTTCAAGGCTGGTGAAACCAAATAAATGACATATTACAAAATTCACATACCATAACATATCTACAAAATAACAAAATAAAATGGAAATACATCCCTGTTGCATCACCATGGTATGGAGCAATCTGGGAAAGGAATATCCAAACAATAAAGAATTGCCTAAAGAAATCAATAGGTAAAAAACAAATTGAATTCTTTGAACTTCTCACTCTCATTAGTGAAATTGAGAATGTTGTCAATAACAGACCTCTTACTTATGTAGGGGATAATATTAATGATGTAGAGCCTCTCACCCCAAATCATTTGATTAAGGGAGAAGTCATTAACCTTCTACCTGATTACAATATCTCCTTGGATGATCCACCTTGGAGTGATAATAATCATGATTTGCAAAATAGATTATCACAAATAACAAATATAAAAACAAAATTTAAAAAGCAATGGAGTGATGAATACCTTGTTGGGTTGAGAGAAAGACATAAATATATACAAAACAAAGACTGGGTTAATAAAATTAGGGTAGGAGATGTAGTTCTAATTAGACAAAATACACCAAGACAGTGTTGGCCATTAGGTAGAGTTTTAGAACTAAAAACTGGGGAAGATGGATTAACCAGGGTTGTAAAACTTAAAACTGCTTCAGGTGAAACTATAAGAGATGTATCACTCTTATATCCCCTAGAAGTAGGACCAACTACTGTTAACAAAAATGATCAAGATGATGAATCTATAATAGATTCTGATGATGATCAAAATTTGACCCAAACTATACCAAACCTAACCTGTTCAATAAATGATGTAACTAGTCCTACTACTACAATAACCTATACCACAAATAGTAGACCACAACGTTCAACTGCTCTACGAGCTAGGCAGATGTTACAACAAAAGATAAGGGCTGGAGTATTGTAATATTTCCTATGGAAAATAAACTAAAATGCAACACCCTTTCATTTTGAAAAGGGTGAGGACTTTATAAAATGCTACACTTCTTATATTAAAAAGTGAGGAAAAACAAAAAATGGAATAACAATAAAACATAAAATATAGGTAATCTAAGATGGGTTAATAAATATTAAAGAAAAAATTGGGTTTCACATGCAATTTTTCCTTTCTGGCTGGCCCCAATGTATGGAAAATTTGGGAGTACCGAAATGGAAGACCCCACCTAATCTTGGATAAGCCATATTGACATTAAAATAAATAATAATAATAAAAATAACTCAGAAGGAGAACATGAACTCTTGCTGAGAAAAATTAAATAAACACCAACGAAAAAACAAATATGGGATGAAAAGAAAAAGATCCCATGGCTAGAAATAGCAACACGGTTTTAAGAAGAAGAAGAAAAAGATCGGGATAAGCAGAATAAGAGGGCGAGAAGCTGAATAAGCATAAGCTGATTAAGCATAACAAGAGCGACGGAAAAAGCCGGAATAAAAATGTTTTAATGGTGTCAAGAGATAAAATTTATAACAGTTTCAAGGTAAGAAGTTCATAAATTTCCCTTCGGTTATTAAATTTAGGTTAAATAAGCTGACATTTCAGCTGTAATTGTTTAACAAAAGTGTATGGAAGTCCTGTTTATGGACAAATAGTTAGGCTAGTTCATCTTTGGCCTAGGTCTTCCATCTCCAACGTAGCCTAGGTTGTTTAGGCTAATCTGGTTGGAGCAGGACCTATTTTTTCCATATAAGAATGGTGGCCCGTGTTGGGGAAGGGTTATTTGCTGTGAAAACCTTAACCTTGAATAAATAAAATAAAAAATACATTAAAATAAAATAATAAAATTACGCCTTATCAACATTTTGACATCTGAACAGAATTTATTCCATGTTTGGCTTTTTCAAATACTACATATAAATAATAATAAATTACGAAGTCCTAACTAAATATAAAAATAAGAAATAATTCAAATGCTTCAAAACTTATCATTTGGTCATAAATGTGGTAAAATTCTAGAATAAGGGTAATCAGAAGCCTAGCCTATTTAACCAAAATAAAGCTTATTTATAGAGTTGAAAGGGTTTAGGATTTTGGGGACTTAAATTTTGGAAAAAATAAAATAAATAAAGTATGGCTGAATGTGAAGCAATTGAGGCAACGATTAAATCATTAAAAAGGAAGAGATCAGCAAGGAAGGGAGTCATTACCAGGCTTTTAACTACCTTTAATAGCAAAGAAAATCCAAATAAAAGGGATTATGATACTATTTTGGGTGGTTTAAATAGAATTAAACAGGAAATAATAATTATAGATGAGGAAATTGTTACAGAAACTGATGCGGTGAATGTTGGTGAAGAGAGATATACAGCACTTTTGTGTGAACAAGAACAGAATATTTTTGAAATAGATTCTCACATAAATGAATTATATGCTGCTTTAGATAATCTACCAATAATTTAGAGGCTACAATCAAAGTTTGATTGAGGCCTTCAGAAATGTATCCATTTCTAATGATGACAATAAACAACTAAAAGCCAAGTTACCAACATTACAAGTACCATATTTGAGGGTGATCGAACAAAATTTCAGTCTTTTCAGAAAAATTTGATAGTTTAATTGGCAACAAAGTTATATATCTGATGTTGACAATTCAGTTATCTCCTTAATTATTTAAAGGGCCCAGCCCTAAAACTGGTTGATGCCTTACCGGCAATTGGCAGTTCATATAAAATAGCTCTCAAATTACTAGAAAGAAATTTCCTAAATAAAAAGAAATAGTAAATGATTTAGCAATAAAATTAAAAAATATAAAACCAGCCAAGGATAACCATCAGGATCTGTACAATTTCTATTGTGAAATTGAATGCATGTTAGGTCATCTACAAAATAATGATATAGATCTAGAGAAATCAGCATGGTTTATCCAAGCCATAATATTTGATTGTTTACCTACCCAAATAAGGGATATTTTCCAAAGAATAACGGGAAATACATACCCTACCCTTGATGAAATAAGGAATGAATTTCCAAATGTTTTGTCAATGTACAAATCTTCAAAGATAGATTCACAAACAAAGATTGATTCACAAACAAAGATTGATTCACAAACAAAGAAAATACAAACAAAATCACAACCACAACAAAAAGACAAATTAGAACAAAAAGTGATAGGTCTAACTCCTACACTACGAAATTTTAATGTTACGACAGAATTTGTACGTAAGTGTAAATTTTGTTCGCTGATGATCACTATAGCACACGATGTACTAAATATGTAGACTTAGAATCCCGGATAAATAGGTGTTCTCAGTTAAACCTTTGTACTAAATGCACAGGAGCAGGACATACTAACAAAGACTGCAAAACAAAAATAAGATTCAAATGTGTTAATTGTGGAAGTATAAATCATGTCTCTTGTCTTTGTGATTCATTTAAAAATTCAAATAAACAAAACCTAAAGAAAAATGAAAAAACATTTAATGGACATATATCAATAAATAATGTCAATAAAAATTCTAGTGTACTCCTACCTACAATAACCTTGGATTTAAAAAATAAAGAAGGTGGGACAACTCCTATAAGATGTCTAATAGATTCTTGTTCCCAACAAACATTTGTAGATCAATCATTAGTTAATCAATTAGCCTACAAACTCATAAAAATGAACAAGAATTATGTATAACATCATTTGTCAAAGAAAATGAACAGAAAGAAAAATATAATACAGTCAATTTAGATCTGGATATACCACAGAGAATAAAACAACAAACATAGAAGTAGTAGTCATTGAACAAGTTGGTCAACAAAAATTTAAAATACCAAATTTAAAAGAAGTAATACAACAACTTAAAAAGCAATATAAAATTGCAGATAGAAATTTAAATGATGATATAATAGATAATGTTCAAATGTTAATTGGAGCTGATTATATTCACTTAATTCAGAAGGGCATAGTCAGAATAGGAGATGGGATTGCTCTAGATACTCACTGGGGTATAGCTCCACTGGGACACATAGATAATTATAAAATAACAATGAAAAATAAAAATATATGACTAACAAACTTCCCCTATTATGACAAGGTCTTACACAACTCAAATAATGACATAAATACTGAAATATTAAATAAATCATTAACAACAGAAGATTAGATAAAGGTGTACAACAGCTCTGGCTATTAGAGTCAGTGGGGTGCAAGATGGTGATCATACAGATGAAAATCAATTAATGGCTGAAAATTTTGAAAACACCATCATGTATGAAAATGGCCATTATTCAATTGAACTACCTTGGAAGATCAATAGTCCAAAATTAAATGATAATCTAAAGGTAGCTAAAGGTCATCTCTATAATTTGATGAGAATTAAAAAATGATAAGAGAATTAAAATGTATGATGATGTTTTCAAGGACCAGTTAGAAAAAGGCTTCATTGAAGAAGTTAAAGATCACCCCTTTAAAAAAGACAACTGCCATTATCTTACTCACACAGGAGTCTATAGAAAGGATGCACCCACAACAAAACTTAGAGTTGTGTATAACTGTAGTCTTAAAGATGGCAATAAGCATAGCTTGAATGACTGTCTCATAGAGGGGCCTAATCTTATTTCAGACCTTGTAAAAATCCTTCTAAGATTTAGATTAGATGACTATGCAGTTCAAAGTGATATAATATAAGCAAAGCTTTTTTGAGAATTCATCTGAAAAATAACTATGACAAAGATCAACTAAGATTCTTGTGGTTTAATGATCCAAATGACTTAAATAAAGGGTTTAAAACATTTAAATTTAATGTGGTTTTGTTTGGAGCAAATGCAAGTCCTAGTTTACTGGCTTTAACCATCAAACATCACTTAAATTTGTATGATGAAAATGATTTAACTGTTCAGTTCTTGAAAGATCACTTCTATGTAGATAACCTTGTAGGATCAACCAAAACAGAGTCAGAATTAAATGAAGTTTACATAAAAGCAGATAAAATGAAAGAAGGTAATTTTGAATTAAGAGAGTGGATCACAAATAATGAGAGACTAAATCAAAAAAATAAAATCAGAAGACAAAGGATTAACAGAACCAACAAACAGGGTGAAAACATTAGGCATGATCTGGGATTTGAACTCAGATTCTAAAGTTCATGATTCACTCTGCACAAAAGGCTACACCTTAGATACAACAGCTAACACAAAAAGAAAGATCTTATCCGAAAGTTCAAAAATATTTGATCCTATGGGTTTACTCCTTCCTTCTACTATCAGATCCAGGGTTCTTTTACAAGAATTTTGGAAACAGAAACTAGACTGGGATGATCCTATAACCAATAAACAACAAGATAGCTGGAAAAGGTTAGCTAAAGATCTCAATAAATTACAAAACATAAATATTCCCAGAGTTTGTGGACACAGAGATACACCTCAAACCTTGCATGTATTTGGTGATGCCAGTGAAAAGGTGTATGGCTGTTGCGCTTACCTTGTAGGTGAGGATGGCAGCCATTTGATCTATGCCAAGGGGAAAGTAACACCCTTAAAACAAAAAAAACTATTCCTCAGCTTGAACTACTTGCGGGTTATCTAGCTGTAAAAATACAGTATTTCTCCATGAAGTCTATTATGATGTAAACATCACAACTACATATATTTGGCTTGATAGTCAAATCTGCTTGGCATGGATCAACTCTGATGAGCTAAACTCAAAAAACATCTTTGTCCGTAACAGATTAAGAGACATTAAAGAAGCTAGACAAAATTTGGACATAACCTTCAGATACATTCCAACAAAACAAAATCCTGCAGACTTTCTCACAAGAGGATTATCCTGTAAATTACTAAAATCCAACAAAAATTGGTTTCATGGACCTGAATTCATTCAGGATGAAACAATGTGGCCAGCAGAACAAATTAATGTAAAACTTAACATGATAACCACAAATGAAGTTGAGCCACTATTAGATTATAACAGTTATTCTGACTTTGGCAAACTTGTAAGGGTAACATCTTACTGTCTCAGATTCATTCACAACTGTTTAAAGAAAATAAATAAACAAAGAAATAATGATAATGAAATGTATACAAGTCTAGCTACCAAATATTGGATTAACCACATACAACAAACAGAATACAAAAATGAAATAGATTTTTTAACAATTGGTAAACAAAGGAACAAAGTACCCTCTGTGGTAATAAACTTGAATCTTTACATTGACAAAGATGGCTTATTAAGATGTAAGGGTAGATTAAACAAATCACAAATCACATATAACAGTAAACAACCCCTTCTTCTTCCTAGGTTCCATCACATTACAACCCTAATTATTAGAGAGAAACACAATGAACTTTATCACATGGGTGTTCCACAAACATTAAATGCCATTAGAAAGTTGTATTGGATACCCAAAGGCAGAATGACTGTAAAGACAGTTTTGAATAACTGTGTCACCTGCAAAAGGATTCATTCCAGATCTTTCAGGAAGACCAATCCTCCTGATTTGCCAACAGAGAGAGTCACCTTTAATAGGCCTTTTGAAACAGTTGGCATAGACTATACAGGAAGTTTGACTGTTGGTCTGGAACAACAGAACAAAATGTACATCATACTTTACACATGTTCATCTTCTAGAGCAGTCAGCTTAGACGTAGTGAGTGATCTCTCCGCAGAATCATTTGTCTATAGCTTTAGAAGATTTTGTGCTAAGCATTCTGTACCCAAAATTGTTTGGACAGATAATGCAACCTATTTCAAGGCTGGTGAAAACCAAATAAATGACATATTACAAAATTCACATACCATAACATATCTACAAAATAACAAAATAAAATGGAAATACATCCCTGTTGCATCACCATGGTATGGAGCAATCTGGGAAAGGAATATCCAAACAATAAAGAATTGCCTAAAGAATCAATAGGTAAAAACAAATTGAATTCTTTGAACTTCTCACTCTCATTAGTGAAATTGAGAATGTTGTCAATAACAGACCTCTTACTTATGTAGGGGATAATATTAATGATGTAGAGCCTCTCACCCCAAATCATTTGATTAAGGGAGAAGTCATTAACCTTCTACCTGATTACAATATCCTTGGATGATCCACCTTGGAGTGATAATAATCATGATTTGCAAAATAGATTATCACAAATAACAAATATAAAAACAAAATTTAAAAAGCAATGGAGTGATGAATACCTTGTTGGGTTGAGAGAAAGACATAAATATATACAAAACAAAGACTGGGTTAATAAAATTAGGGTAGGAGATGTAGTTCTAATTAGACAAAATACACCAAGACAGTGTTGGCCATTAGGTAGAGTTTTAGAACTAAAAACTGGGGAAGATGGATTAACCAGGGTTGTAAAACTTAAAACTGCTTCAGGTGAAACTATAAGAGATGTATCACTCTTATATCCCCTAGAAGTAGGACCAACTACTGTTAACAAAAATGATCAAGATGATGAATCTATAATAGATTCTGATGATGATCAAAATTTGACCCAAACTATACCAAACCTAACCTGTTCAATAAATGATGTAACTAGTCCTACTACTACAATAACCTATACCACAAATAGTAGACCACAACGTTCAACTGCTCTACGAGCTAGGCAGATGTTACAACAAAAGATAAGGGCTGGAGTATTGTAATATTTCCTATGGAAAATAAACTAAAATGCAACACCCTTTCATTTTGAAAAGGGTGAGGACTTTATAAAATGCTACACTTCTTATATTAAAAAGTGAGGAAAAACAAAAATGGAATAACAAATAAAACATAAAATATAGGTAATCTAAGATGGGTTAATAAATATTAAAGAAAAAATTGGGTTTCACATGCAATTTTTCCTTTCTGGCTGGCCCCAATGTATGGAAAATTTGGGAGTACCGAAATGGAAGACCCACCTAATCTTGGATAAGCCATATTGACATTAAAATAAATAATAATAATAAAAAATAACTCAGAAGGAGAACATGAACTCTTGCTGAGAAAAATTAAATAAACACCAACGAAAAAACAAATATGGGATGAAAAGAAAAAAGATCCCATGGCTAGAAATAGCAACACGGTTTTAAGAAGAAGAGAAAAAGATCGGGATAAGCAGAATAAGAGGGCGAGAAGCTGAATAAGCATAAGCTGATTAAGCATAACAGAGCGACGGAAAAAGCCGGAATAAAAATGTTTTAATGGTGTCAAGAGATAAAATTTATAACAGTTTCAAGGTAAGAAGTTCATAAATTTCCCTTCGGTTATTAAATTTAGGTTAAATAAGCTGACATTTCAGCTGTAATTGTTTAACAAAAGTGTATGGAAGTCCTGTTTATGGACAAATAGTTAGGCTAGTTCATCTTTGGCCTAGGTCTTCCATCTCCAACGTAGCCTAGGTTGTGTTTAGGCTAATCTGGTTGGAGCAGGACCTATTTTTTCCATATTTCCGTTCATTATATTTATTCATTTATATATACTAGGTGAGGTACCCGGCGTTGCCCGGGTTAACTGAATGCCCGGTTAGGTCAACTGAATGCCCCCAAAACCCCCTCACCCCCCTTTATGCAACTTGGGGGCTAACCCCCTCCCCCACTACCCCCACCCTCCCCATTACCCCACCCCCACCCTTCCACCATTACTGCCCGGGATAAATTTCACAAACAGACAAACAGACAGACTAAGCTACAGAAAAGAACGCAGCCGTGAAAATTTGGAGCTTCACATTGTGTCATGATTTCTTAATCTGATCAGATATCCCCCAAAACCACCCTGACCAAATAATTACTGTCAGTTCAATTATTTGGTCAATAAAACTATAGAAAAGAACACAGTCATGAAAATCTTGAGCTTCGCATTATCGCCCGTAATACAAACAGACAGGCTGACCGACTCTGTGCTGACATTCTTCATCCCATAAGAGGTTCCCGTGCCAAATTTGGTAGCTCTAGGTCAAACGGTTTGCGCTTGCATAAAGGACAGACAGACAGACAGAAAGGCGAAAATATATAATACTAGGTGAGGTACCCGGCGTTACCCGGTTAATTGAATGCCAGGTTAGGTCAACTGAATGCCCCCCAAAACCCCCTCACCCCCCTTTATGCAACTTTGGGCTAACCCCCTCCCCCATTACTCCCACCCCCACCCTTCCCTCATTACTGCCGGGACAAATTTCACAAACAGACAAACAGAAAAACAGACAGGCTAAACTATAGAAAAGAACGCAGCCGTGAAAATTTTGAGCTTCACATTGTGTCAAGATTTCTGAATCTGATCAGATATCCCCCAAAACCCCCCTGACCAAATAACTGAACTCCCAATTACTGTCGGTTCAATTATTTGGTCAATAAAACTATAGAAAAGAACACAGTCATGAAAATCTTGAGCTTCACATTGCCGCCCGTAATACAAACAGACAAACAGACAGGCTGACTGATTCTGTGTTGACATTCTTCATCCCATAAGAGGTTCCCGTGCCAAATTTAGTAGCTCTAGGTCAAACGGTTTGCGCTTGCATAAAGGACAGACAGACAGACAAAAAGGCGAAAATATGTTATATATACAGTATATATATATATATATATGAAGACTAGGGTGTCCCATTTTTAACCAACTTCTTTTTTTCCAGGTCCAACATCCTAATATCATTATGCCTGTCGCTCTAAGTAAGAAAATAGCAATTATTTTTCATTTGATGAAAATGTCGGACCCCCTAGGGGCCAACAAAACCAATTTTCCCCTTTTCTTTATCAAAAATTGTCGATTTTCGGAAGTCTTTCGGTTATATACTTATTTCTTGCATTTTATTATAACCTCATTCAATGTACATTTTTGGATAGAAAATTAAAATAGCTATTGATTGATACCTACTTTACTATGCTTTTGTACCAAAATAGAAAATTAAAAGGCAAAAATGTTCATTTTTTAACATTTTCTTCTACATTTTGTTTTGAATGGGATTTAGAGAATAGGTGTTACTGCCACCTGTGAAATATCATCCCAATGCAGCTTCGGGACAATGGGCCTTGGAATATATTTCAGAGTGGCGGGCAGATTCAGACTCTCAATAGTTCCAAGATGGGAACAATTCAAGAGATTGAACATTTCATGCCAGCTCTTGAGCCCCATCGTTTTTTTCTATTCAATAAACATACAATATCTTGAACAGAAAAATTACTTAGTAAAGCAAGTGAATGTATGAAATAAAATGTGAATACTGATAATGATTGAAGCTATTCTAGCAGTTGAACTAAGGAACTCTTTCTAAAACATGGCAACAAACTTCTTTGATATTTCACAACTTGCAGGAGTTGTTGTCTTTGTTCTTCATCTGCTGTGATGCAATTTGCGAAATGTTCAATTAACTGTACTCCACGCTCGGCCGCATCATTAACAACCTTAACACTGTGTAGAAAATTGGAAATTTGAATAAAATATCTGTCCTCTTTCCATGTTTTAACAGGTTTATTTAACCATTTTTCATTGCTATGTAGAGCATGAAGAAAAACCAAGATTTTGGTCCAGCTAGGGAAGCTAGTTTGGTTGATTTATTGATCAGAGGAAATACTGGTTTGCCATTTTGGGCATACGAGCTGTTTTTATCATTTCTCTGTGATCTAATAATTTCTTTAGCAATGTTTCTTTTCTCTTCATCAAATATAAGTAAAGAAAATAATGAAAATGGAATAAGCTCCTCAGTTAGGTACTAACAATGGCCTTCGAATACCTTGATTGTACGATGAGCTATATTTCTGTCCACCTTGTCACCATATATGTGAAGGTCACTATAGAAAGTCAAATCAGTGATTGCTGCATCCGACGCTTTTGGTGCTTTGAGTCATGGTTAGATATATAAAGCAGTGAATAAGCAGAACTCCTCTAAGTGTTTCACATATTCTTCAGAATAATCCATTTGTTTGTTAAATGCCAGCATTTTAGCAGAATGGAGAATAGTTGCCATCCAGCGAGCATTATGAATTGCTCCCGGACGGAGCCAACAAACTCCGTTAGGTGGTATATATCCAAGAATTTGGAGAACAACTTCTGCGCATTCTCTATAATCATTCCTGAGAAATAGGTTTCCGGTATCTTTGTTGCTTAACATCTTCAGAACTTGGGTTACTCATTGCATCTTTGATTTCATCTGTCTATTTATAATTTTCAAAGTTGTATAAGGTTTTGTGACGTCTAATGTCTTCCATTTATCTCGAAACTGTTTAAATAATACATTTTCTGGGCCTCCCGTTTCCCAATGTTATCAGAAACGAGCTTCCCATCTCAGTGTAGAGCACAATGTTCAGGTGGTATAAACTTTTCTTTGACCATTTTGGTTCTTTCAATTCTGCTTTTTATCCCTTGTCTGTGCATCGTTGATTTTGATGAAGTGATATCGCTCGGGTCTTTATCGTACTGACTTGCAATAACAGCAGCAAACCGTGTTCTTTGGCGAACAGAAAGGTTAAGACGATCTGCCATATTTGAAACAATAGGATTCTGTACAATATTGTTTCTTTTGCATGAGGATTTTGATGGAGGAGGCGTATAATCCTCATCTCTAGCATATGATGTACTTGGAATAGGATTTGGTTCATTAGGAATCGCTATTTCTCTTTCAGTATCTGTTTTCAAGGTCATGCTGAGTTTTTCCTGTCTTTCCAATTCCTTCTCTTTAAATAATTTTTCACGCTCCACTCTTTTCACCTGACTCATACTTGTTTTGATAGCTTTTCTCTATTGATCCTAAGCAAAGCTTTTTGGGTCCTCTTTGGTCTATTACAAACTCTATATCTTGCTGCTTTATTACCGAAGTTCTTAGTGGATCTTTTTTTATTATTTTTATGGCATTTTGAGAACAAATATCAAATAACTCCTTTAATTGCTTCAGGAAAGATGGTCTCTTCTTATTTATTCTTTCTTCCTGTGTTTTGTTTTTCGAGAAGTATTCATATTGCTTTATCAACTGTTCTACTTTTTATCTCGGATGGCGGCTTTTTGAAGTATCTTAGCATGTCATACCGGCCCAATCCCAAAATTTTTTAACTTTTCTTAGTACTTCTTGGATCACATATGACTGTGATTTCTTTTTCATAAGTCCTCTTCATAAAAATAGATAGTGACGTAAGACGTCACCATTAGATGGCAAAAGACTCTTTCTGAGGCTCCAGATTGTGAATTAAGTTTATGAGAAGCCAATCTTCCGGCTTATCCGTGGTACAAATTTCAACTTTTACACAAGCCATTTTAGTCTAATCTAATCTGAAATTTGTATCATAATCATATCATAATCATAAATCTGAATAAATAAAAGTACAGTTAGTGTACACACACACACACACACACACACACACACACATATATATATAGATAAATAGATAGATATAGTAGTTTTATACGGCTTTAGGTCAGAAATGGAGAAGAAAATGTTAAAAAATGAAAATTTTTGCCTTTTAATTTTCTATTTTGGTACAAAAGCACAGTAAATTAGGTATCAATCAATAGCTATTTTAATTTTCTATCCAAAAATGTACATTGAATGAGGTTATAATAAAATGAAAGAAATCGACAATTTTTGATAAAGAAAAGGGGAAAATTGGTTTCGTAGGCAGCCCTAGGGGGTTCAAAATTTCATCAAATGGAAAATAATTGCTATTTTCTTAGACCGACAGGCATAATGATATTAGGAGGTTGGACTCGGGAAAAAAAGTTGGTCAAAAATGGGACACCCTAATGAAGACCTTCAGGAAAAATGCAACTACGGTGAAAGCTTAATTTAAAAAGTAAACATGTCGTGCTGAATTGTAATTGAAACGCTGTTTTATCCTCCACCAGAACAAACCAGAGAAAGACGGGTCACGAATAACGATGGCTTAAATCAAGACCTACGCATGCGTTTGGAAGCAGGATTAGATTCCAGTTCATTATTTTATAAGTTTAAAATATTTTCCTATTTTCTTAAGAATTTTATGACTAATACAATCGAAAAATAGTCCGCTGTGGTTGCTTCAGAGAGGAAAATAGTAAAAAATAGTACAAATAGTACAAAATAATGAAAATAGTACAAAATGCTTTGGACAAAAATGAATTATTTCAAGAGTACGATGATAGTGTAAGTGGAAAGTACATCAAGGGCATTTGAAGAGGTTCTCTGCGATTACTTTCCACTGACTATTATACCCATTCCTATTCCTATCCGCGGTCAGCAAATGAAAATGCACAAAAGTGAAAAACCCACATTTGAGAAAAGTGTTTCTTGATTTGAAAAACAACGTCACTCCATTCACAATCGCGGTAAAGATGCCAAATAGAAATGGTTAATACTTCCTTAGATTAATTTAACTTAACTAAACCTAACCTATCGTAACCTAACCTGGACCAGAGTGGGAAAGGCCGTGGATGAGAATGAGAATGGCATGAATTGAGAAGGGACCGATTTGAAAATGTCTCTTTCGAAATTCTCACTCTCAGCTTCCCCACTTCTGGGTGAGGAATGAAATGGGAGTGACATTGAGTAGGATGATACCGTTCTCTGCTTGACAAGCGGAGTTCTCTGAACTAAAAAAAAAAATACAAAATATGCACTCTTTCAGACATTAGATAAAACATTGCTATATGCTCTTAATGCGAAGTTAGTGGCAATAAGATTCGGAAATCTTATTGCCTTTCACACACGAATCTTTTGTGTATTGTTAGTAACATTTTATCATATTTTAGCCTTCCTTTCTCCTCATTAAAAGTTTTGTTTATATAATGTAATTATTATTATTATTATAATTATGTTTTGTTTACTAATTATTATTCATTATTATACTTATCATTCCTGTTTATAAAGTTTTGTATAATATTTTAGGCTTCTTCCTATATTTATTCATAATTCAATTATTTTCTTTAAATAATTTCGAGTTACGTTTTATGCCTTTTCATTTTTGTTGACGACACCATCTGATATCCTTTTATCCTCACCATCTCATTTCACAGTCCAATTGTCTATTTCGTTAGCCTCTATTTCTTCTCAGGTACAACTTTTCCATTTTGAAATACAATTTATGTATCCATATCGTGTGTGTGTGTGTGTGTGTGTGTGTGTGCGTAAAACATTATATATCAAACCCTACAAATACGGTATTTACCTAATTTTATCTTGTTACATTGATTACTGACCACTGAATGTCATTCGCATTCGCGGCAAAGGCGCCAAATGAGAATGGCTAATATTTGCTAACTTAATTTAACCTAACCTAACCTAACATCAGCCTAACCTAAACAAACCTAACCTAAATTAACCTAACCTGGAACAAAGTGGGAAAGCCATGGATGAGAATGGGAATGACGTTGAGAGTTGAGACGTTGCGAGTAAACCGTTACATTTAACGGATTACGAAAAAGATACTTTGACATCAGTTCATTAGAAGCTGAAGTCTTAAAAACAACTTCGATGAAGCATTTTTTTATTTTGTTTTTTTAAAGATTATGTATGTTTATGGGTTAGGTTAGATTAATTTTCTTTTGAATAGCTATATGGAATTAAAAGTCGACACCGCAGTGTTTCGGAGATACACACATTTTTTTTTTTGTGTGTGTGTGTGTGTGTGTGTGTGTGTGTGTAGGCAATGGACATAAGAGAGGTTGGATGCATGGTAACTGAAAAGTCTAAAAATTTAGTAAGCGCGAACACAAAACCCAACATACTCAAAAAAAATCTTTCAAAATGAACGTAAATTATGAAGATACGGAACTACTCTCTTTCAGAAATTTTCAGCAATTAAAAATGCCAAAATTAAAATTAAACCAAAGGTTGAGACCAGGAATGGTTAAATGCTGTCCTTATTATAGATGTAATTCTGTTCGTATTTTCGACCACGAGAACAACGTCAAATTTCATTATTTTAAATTTCATTACGACAAAACTCGTTGCCATTTGTGATTAATTAAATGTGGAACGACAGATCTTTCATACAATTCAGTTGATCAGCTTTACAAAAGTTTATCAGTTATGTCGCCTTCATTTCTCGAATAAACAGTACTGCAATCCATTACGTTTAAAATTAAAAACGGATGCAGCCCGTCACATAAGCCTAAACCTATTCCTGAAACTTCTAATTTGAGTATGGTAATAATAATTGACAAACTAAATAAGCCAATAGTTATTAAGTTACATACTATACCTTTCAAATGTTCCGTGCGATGATTCCTCATTTCACGAAGGTCACGCTTGTCGCCCCTCCTCTCGAGTTGGCCTGGTGAAGTAGTGAGTTAGTTTCTGGTACACTCCACCTCACATAGCCAGGTACGCCCGGCTCATCGGGGATTGTTCTGAGCCAGGCGTCTAATCTTCTTTTGAGAATGTCCACTGCAACACCATTCGTGTTCTTTAGGTCTTTGGGCAGCTGATTAAACAGTTTTGGTTCTCTCACAATAAAACTATTTTCTTTCAGGGTTAAGGATGTTCCCTGTCTAGCCTTTAATTTGGGAACACGACACAATCTTCCTTTTTTACTTTCCACTGTTGTTTGGGGAGTTACAGGGTTCAGAGTAAGATTAGGGACTAGTTTCTCCATTAGTTTCTAAGTGTAAATAATGGTGTATCTCTCTCTCCTCCTTTCCAGTGAATATAGGTTTAATTCGCGTAACCTTTCCCAGTAGTTTAGTTCTTTGCACCCCTTGATCTTGGCTGTGAAGCTTCTCCGAATCCCTTCTAGTTGTCTAATGTCTTCTTTTTTATATGGGCATGTTAGGACCGAGCAGTATTCCAATTTTGGTATGATCAGTGTTTTCAGTAGAGGAATCATTATATTCCTATCCCTTCGTTTAAAGGTTCTCAGTATCTGCCCAGTTATTCTCTTTGCTCTGTTTACTGCTATCTTATTTTGTGTTTCAAATTTCGCATCATCAGTCATTACAACCCCTAAATATTTTGCTTTAGAATTTCTCTGAATTTCCTGTTCATTCCATGGATTTCAGGTCTTCTCTTTTTCCGTACCGTAACACTGAAATTTCTTAGTGTTAAACTTCATTTTGCTGTCTTTCGTCCACTTGTAGATTCTGTTCATGTCGGTTTGAAGAGATCCTATATCTTCTGGGTTTCTTATTTTTCTACTGATCTTTGTGTCATT
The DNA here is from genome assembly GCA_023014485.1 of Bathynomus jamesi. Classification (NCBI taxonomy): domain Eukaryota; kingdom Metazoa; phylum Arthropoda; class Malacostraca; order Isopoda; family Cirolanidae; genus Bathynomus; species Bathynomus jamesi. The sequence goes on along the minus strand of JAJOZX010012088.1, from coordinate 60,845 downwards.
GGCAAAGGATGTTACTGTGCTGTCTCTGGTAACGTCCTCATCTATGTTAGTTAGCATGATTATGAAGAGTAGTGGAGCTAATACTGTTCCTTGTGGTACTGAGCTGAGGACCTCTGATTCTGATGAAGATACGCCTTGTACTGTAACGACTTGCCACCGCTCACTAAGAAAATTATATATCCATTTCCCTACTTTTCCCGTTATTCCCATATATTTCAGTTTATGTATTGATTTCATGGTCACACTTGTCGAACGCTTTGGCAAAGTCTGTGTATATTACATCATAGTTTTCATTACTTTCCAGTGCATCAATAATGTTGTTGTAGTGTTCCATTAGTTGTTGTAGGCATGATCTGCCTGACAGAAACGAATGTTGGTTTTCATTTAATTTTTTCTAAGTTTCCAAAAAGCCATATATTTTCTGTTCAACTATTCTTTCAAATATTTTAGCGAGATGAGATGTAAGCGACACTGGCCTATAGTTCTTGGCCTCGGATCGATCTCCTCTTTTATATATTGGGACTATGTTCGCGCTCTTCAAGTTGCCCGATATTTCTCCCGTGTCTAGTGATCGTCTCCATATCCAATATCGTGCTCAGCGATTACATTCTTGCAGTTTTTGATCAGTGTGGCATTCCATTTGTCCGGTCCTGCCGCTGAGTGTGCTTTTAGTTTCCCTATAGCTTGTGTAATATCATCTGTCGTGGTCGAAGTCCGTTGTACTTTCCCTTTGTAGTTCTTCTTCAAAGAACGCGTTTCTATCGCCTATCAGTTTGTCCGTTTTTGGATACTGAAAGATGATTCGTACTGAGCTCTTAATAGTTCGATTCTTCTGTTAGATCGTCAGATAAATAACTGTCTTCGTTTTTCAAATGTCCAATAGTCGCATGGTTTTTCGACTTCCTTTTGCAAAATTATAGAAGTACTTTGTGTTAACCTTTATTGCCAATTTAGTTTAATTATTTAAATATTTTTATATCTTTTTTGTAGCTACTGAAGACGAGGTTGAACTTCCGAAACGTTTAGTCGTTTATTAAATAATGAAAATGTTCGTTCCTGCAATTGTATTGCTGTTCCTTAGATATATAATTTTACGGATAAATTACTGTATAATAATTGTCTTATTCTCTGCAATCTACAGCTATTTCAAGTAAATAAAAGAAGGTTGGACCTCATCTCCACGCCCACCAAGAGTAGAGAGCTCTCTACTGCTAATAAACCTTTACAAAGCCGCTGTTATGCCGTCAAAATAAGATAAAGCGTTTGACTTGTCCATGTCAAACGTTTTGTCACGTTTCCACGGTAGCAGACCTTATCTGTCATCAACTTGTTCTATGAAACCGACCAATCTCAAACAACTTTTCACTGCTGAGGAAGAAAATCAGCTTTCTCTACACTGAAAAGAATGCTTAGTTACATAAAGCAAATTTTGGCTACTGTTACCAGAATTTGAGTTAATATTTCACCTGGTGAAATATATTTTTAGTTACTTGTAGTAAATATTAGCAATAAAAACGAAGTTTATGTTCTGATAACAAAAAGACAGGTAATAATAAAATTTAAAAAATTGTTTTTTTTAGTTGTGGTAACTAAAGTATTTTATTTCGGTGTAATAGTACTTATTTTTGCAGTTATTTAAACACAACTTTTCATTCTAACCTACAGGGAGTCCAAAAAGTCGAGTATCAAAGAATTAGTTGAAATTAATAAACTTTGCCTATGATGCTGGACTTTATAAACACTCTGTATGTTTCTTATGTAAACACCATTTTTTTTCCTTTTTCCACGCCTTTCCTGTGCCTACTTTATTCCTAACAGTGTCAACTGTGCAATACGTCTTTTGTTGTTTTTGTTCAGTGCCAAAAAGGAAAACGCCAATTTTTTGTCGAAATTTCTCCCTTTTTGACCTTCCTCAGGTAGAACAATGATTGTTGTCTTTTTTCGTATAGTATTTCCTTTGTTGAAGCAACTGAAATTGGGTTCCCTTTAAAGAATAGCGCATCACTTTTCCAATTAATTCCTTGGGAGTAATATTTGCAGGTTTGGTATTATGAGATTATATATTTGTTAGATTAACAGACGCGAGATTACGAGCAGTTCTCAACAGATCTTTTGTTGGTTTATTGAAAAAATACGACTCACTTTACCTTCTGCTTAATCACTATTTGAGTTCTGGGGAAATATCCCCTTCAAGAGTTATTGGAAGAGGCTTCCTTTTACAGTTTTAAATACTATACTGTTACATTTGTAGCGTTCGTAAAGCAAGAAGCTTTCACTGCAAAAGATATGATTAAACCTCTCTCTCTCTCTCTCTCTCTCTCTCTCTCTTCTCTCTCTCTCTCTCTCTATATATATATATATATATATATATATATATATATATATAAGGGATGTCATGCCGGTATAAGTGACCATGGGTCATCAAGTAACACAAGTACTCCTCTTGCAAATAACAACAATAATAAATGGGAATTTTTATACTACCCATGACCAAAATTACCCACAAAATTTGAGAGAAGTTTTCAACCCTGGGACAAATGTAAAGAACCGGTATATCTTTAGGCCTACTGCTGTACACCCATTAGGCTGCCTGCTTATGACGCATTACATAGCATAAGGTCTTTGTAGTACTATTTCATTCATTAATATCTAATTATGAAAAATGCTTAGATTTGAATTGCCACTTACCATAATCCCCAAAACAAAAAAACATTATTTTCGTGTAGTCATATCAAATTTTGTTCAGTTCTCAATCATCTAAAAGTTATGTTACTCTGTATTCTATATTCAGTTCCCACTTATCTTTAAACATCATTTTTTCTTGAATGAGTCTGGCTCATCCTTTCCGCATTTTATATTAGTCATTTCAATTACTCCCTTTAAATATGGAGGCAAAATGAGATTCAAGTACCACGAATGAAATAAATGAAAGGCCTGGCTTTCATAATCGTGCAGCAGTTATACGAGTGTTCGTATGCAGTACTCACGCGGTTATCCGTGATTTACTCAACTGTAACTCGAGTTAACCGTGATTTGATAATTGTGACCATTGTGCTCTTATCCGTGATTACGACACTGAGTTAACCGTGATTTGGCGCGGTTTACATCCACGGCTCGACTCCCGCCAACCTACCACAACGCGCCTCAATCAATGCCTCTCCGCGCTTCATAGAGTACACGTGTGCGCTTGTGGTTTCGCATATCTTCACGTCTTGTGGTGAGTAAAACTTACTTAATTGTATTTTATACTATAATAAATAATACTGTGTGTGGTGGTAGGCAGCAGCAGCAGCAACAGCAGCAGCAGCAATTGCACCACCCACCCACCAGCGGTTTATACCGAGTTAACCGTGAAATCGGATTACCTGTCATCATGGACCGCCCCCTCAATCACGGATAACTGAGTGAGTACTGTATAGGCAAGCTGATGTCCCATTAATTAAATTTTTTAAAGCATGTCTATCTTATATCTTTGCTTTTCCAGCAAAATCCCCTTTAAATCAACGTTACTTTCAACAAATTTAATTGTGGAAACTTAAAAAATTTTCATATTAATCTGACGTCTTAAATAATTTTAATAATGAAAATTTTAATAGTAAATAATTAAGATATTTAATAATTTAGTGTTTCTATATTAGTTCTATTCATTTTTGTACAGTAAGAAATGAAATTATATTTTATTGTTAAAAGTGTGTGTGTGTGTGTAAATAGTGAGTAAAAGATTAAGTTCTCAAATACCATCGAGAACAGTCAGGTTTTTTTTAATCCTTCTCAATATCTGCGGATATTAAAGCCGCTGCTTTCAAAGGATAGTTAGAAGTATATCAGACTGCTCATCTTTGCTGGGAAACACACTCTCCACATTCGGGTTATTAATTCAAAGAGGACAGCATTCAGTATGAGTTTCTCAAAAGCCTAATTAAAATCTTGGTTTTCTTATTTTAAAAATGAATGACTCATTTTTAGATTCAAGAAAATTTTTTACGTTTTTAAGTAATGGATCGTAATTTTGAAAAGAGCTTCGTTCATTAACTCTGAATTGAATTTTTTATACTTTTTCCCTGTCATTTTTCTACAATTATTTGTGGTGCGAATAATGCCACAGAAGAAACCATACAAGACATTTAAGTAATGATCATGACATTGATGATGATAATTTAAACTGTCGTCCAGAAATTTTGGATTTGACAAACAACGTTTGTAAGAAAATTAAAAAACGTGCAACAGTTAAATTGTGAATATAAAAAAAAATCGTGTAAGAATGAATAACTCCTTCAAAATATGTATTTGACATATACAATTACACTCGTACATAAATTACAACATAAATGTAAATAAAAATCATCTCACAGACTAAAATATAATACAAAATTTATTAACTTTTCCGAAATTACCTCTGTAACTTTTCTTAATAAAGAGATATATTCATTGTATGGCATCTCATTCCAGAACTTTAGCGCATTAGTCCTGAGAAAAGTCTTATGATTTATTAACCCCTTCAGCGCCTTCTGAGTCTTCATAACCGAAAAAATAGTCAGGTAAGATATTATTCCCATTATCAATAATTCTTTATGTACAGTTTCGGAAAAAAGTTCGCCTAGAAACATAAATTTTTCAAAGAACAAAAAATTAATTACTTTAATGAATGCGAGTTTTTTTTTCAGATTTTATTACTGGCGCTAAAAAAAAAAACCGTAAAGCAGAATATTACCAACTGCTTTTTTTTTTCCTTTTTTAAATCTGTGATCTAACTAAACTTTTCCTGAAACTGTACCTGTACTGTATATTCACCTAAAAAAAAAATGAATTTTCTCTATGCAATAAGTGGGATAAATACATTTTTCTCACAGTAGTGTGGACAAACGAATCATTTATTCACCTGTACTGTAAAAAGTTACAGTACTTTACAGTTAATAGGTAAAAAAGAAAAGTTAAAAAAGGTAACTTTAAATAGTAAAGTTTTGGGTTGTAACGGCAAAAGTAATGGTGACGGAGGGGACCTATAACTTTGCGCGAGATCCGAACCATCTACGGGTCGCTAAATCATCTAAACGCGGAGGACGGTCACCGATCCAGCTACTGAGCAGATGCAAAGTCCCTTAACCTCGCTGACTTAAAGGGAAAAGGTGTTGCAACGTGGTCACAAAGTAGCCTGGGGCAACTTCAAAGTTAGATACACAAGCTTTTAATAAACAAGGTCAAAAGTTACGTTACACAGTTGGGGTGCGGAATATCTACTGAAGGGGAAGGTTGAGGAGGTTAGTAAAGAGCAGTATAAAAGTAAAATTGTCGATAGTTCAATAATTTTAATCACTATTACTCTACCCTTTCTGATATGTAACAAATGTTTAAAAGACATGCCATATACTGCATTATATTAATTAATAAATCTATTTTAATGATATTCCGCAATGATTACGGTACCAGTATTTACACTCCATGATGCCATTTGCAGTTGAAATAAGGGGGTCATGAAGGACTGACTTCAGTTTGAAGGAAGCGCTGGATAAAAAAGTTTGGGGAAACCCTGCTTTAACTTCATGTCACTTCGATTTTGAGTGTAACTTTAATTTTGTCCCATTGCCTTCCAGTATGAAGCTAAAAAATTTTGATGGTTGTGTTAACTTATTTCGTAAATTCACCGAGTGAGTGTCGTATCCGTATTTCACAAAGTGTATGAAATTTTGTTGAAGTCTGACTAGATATAGGTAGACTTCAGTCCAATCAACATTACCGGTGAATATATTGTAAGTGTGGTTGGTTTTAAGAAGTTTTTACATCATGTGACGAATAACAGTGTCTCTTTGAAGAATCATTGAAAAAAAATCTTAAAAGTGATTTATTAAAATTAACTAGGTAATATGGTAATCCACTTAGCCCCTATACAAGTCCCTATAGGTTAGTTTCATTTTACAATCCTATAAACCAGTGGTTCTCAAACTGGGGTACGCGAGGGAATCTTAAGGGGTACGCGAAGGGGTCCTGAAAATATAACCCTTTTAATTTTATACACGATTAACAAACGGCCACGAGTCACACGGTCGTAAAGAAAGTAAAAATTCTCTCTCTCTCTCTCTCTCTCTCTCTCTCTCTCTCTCTCTCTCTCTCTCTCTCTCTCTCTCTCTCTCTCTCTCTCTCTCTCTCTCTCTCTCTCTCTCTCTCTCTAAAATCCAGAAAATCCCGGGAAAGAATTCAAGGGGTAAAAAAGAAGAAAAAGTTTGAGAACCGCTGCTATAAACTATTACAGTAATGTAAAAAGATATCAAAATACGTAACACACAATCTGATTTCTAAACTTGCCCTTAAGAATAAAAAATTCATTGTTTACAAAAGAAAGTTGCTTAAATTGCCAAACAAAACGTATCTTCAATTAATAAAAATTGTTCACCCACTAAATATTACAAAATTTTTACAGATAAACAATAATTAGAATGGTATGTTTACAAATTAATGTACAGGGTGATTCCATAAGTCTCTTTACCTCTGAACCTTTTCCTACTAGAATAGGGTGAGGGTAAAGAGACTTATGGAACAGCCTGTACTTTACTCTTGACCTTGTATCTGCTAAAGAATATTGTCCCCATATATGCAACACATATGCTTAACCCCCCACCCCCACCCCCCACAAAGTATAAAAACCGCATCCTGAATTTTCTCAAACAATTGCACACTAAGTAAAAATTACGAAAGCTTTCCAAATACACAGTAATTACGATGGGAGATACCTTTCCACAATTTAAGGAAATTTTCATAAACGTTTACGATGACTACAAAAATTCGCACATAGGATCGTCTTGCGACTCACGACTCACGACATGAGTCGTCAGTGGTGAGTAAGGCCGGTCTTACTGTTTACTTCAACCTTCGGCCGGTAAACCAAAAGTAAAGATGTACATCACTCGAAAGTAAAGTAAAATGATAAAAATTCAATAGTTAAACGACTCTCCTCTTCTGAGAGCAGATAATATTAATCAGGAAATAATAAGAATGGCGCGCAAACGTGAAACCTACAAACAGGGCTGGATTAAGGCTGTGAGGAGCCTAAGGCTAATAAGAGGGAAGGGCCTATCTATGTACTATATATTATATATAATTCATAAAATTTTCAAACAAGTAGAAATGTATATTTATCTAAATTTAACAACTAACAAAAAGCAAAGCTATGTACATTAAAAAAACCCAGCAAAATCAGCACACAATTCAAATAGAGAATGATTTCTTCCTTCCTGGCTTTAAAATGTGATATCAAACAAAACACCCCCCTTTCTTCGACATGCTGAATGAGCTTTACACTACGCCCAAATTTCCAAAGACTAAAAACAATTTCGGAAACAGATTAACCCTTAGAAGCCAATCATACAAAAATGGATGAAAATCGTACGTACATATCGACAATAATTATATAATACACCATCAGATATAATGACATATTAAAAAAGACACTCTTAACAGTGCATTCGAAAAGTCTCTCCGCAGTAAAATCAAAAGGTTATGTAATAAAATCACTAAACCATGGTTGAATGGAAACATTGTAGTTCTTCAATTTCCTATGCTGCGGAGAGACTTTTCGAACGCACTGTATATAATATTACTTAACCAACCTTGTGACAAAGATTTAGGGTTTATGATATAAAAATTAGGGCTAAACTCGAGGGCCTAAGGCCTTATTAACCTAATGGTTAATCCGGATCTGCGTAGAAGTGTAAAAGAGTTTATGTATTTATAGTTCTACACTAAAAACGAAATATAATTTACTTTGATTTTTACATCAATATTGTGAAAATTGTTACGAGATTCTATTTCCGCCACACCTCTCCTCCAATCTCAATGTATCCTGCAAATTTGGTTCCAATTGGTTGAAGTTAGAGGAGACATGTACTCTGAGGGAAAATAGTAAAAATAAACTTTGCTAGAACGATATTAAATATTAATCCCTTTGGGATTAACAACGGTTGGTTTGACAATGCACTCGCAAATAAATTCCCTCTTCATTTCGACATTCAGGATGGTTAGTCTGATAGGATTACTTTCGTAATAGCTATTCTTTCGCCGTGAACACACACACACACACACACACACACACACACACACACACACACACACACTGTGCTAAAGCTTATTCAAGCGTAGGAAAATTTAATAAATGAAAATAGTTAAATATACAAGGTGTCCAAGAAATAATGGTGCAAAAATATCTGGTCGTTTTCCCAATTAATTAATGTGTATACAACATTATGGTTGTTTACACTTCCAAACTTTGACTCGATTGATAGGTTGTTTAATCTCCTTCGCAACATGTAAGGTCATTTGACGAAGGGGACTTACAGCTTTACGTGGGGGCCGAACCACGGGTCGCTACATAATGTGGGCACAAGAGGAAGGTCTCCCATCCAACACTACTATCCAGACCCAATGACGCTTAACTTCGCTGATCGACGGGAAGCGGTGTTACGACATTGGCCACGACGTAGCCCAGAAAGTTGGTTTGTGGTATTATTGTCACAAATAATAATAATAATAATAATAATAATAATAATAATAATTGCATAAATCAATCTAAGTTTTTTGTAGTTCGATTATTATAAGTTTCAGCTGAAACGTTAATTCATGCCCCTTTATTCATGCCCTCAGTTATACGTTCGCGTGAAACAGTTGATTTCATGCTCCTCTTTCGTATTTCAGTTATACGTTTCAATTGAAACGTATAATTCATGCACATTGTGTCGTAATTTGGTTATACGATGTGATTGAAGCGCGTAACCAGCCTGGTGATGAAGGTGCATTGAATTATACCTTTGAAATATTACTAAAATAGACCATATAATAGATGATCAGACGTCTAATAAGGGCCAAAGTAAATGTAATACTCGATCGATACGATACGGCCATTCGTAAATGACACTCATATTGTAAAATCAATAATAAACTTTTAATTAAAAAAAAGCACAAAACTTGGAAATTTACTATTATTATTACTAGGCGGGGTACCCGGCGTTGCCCGGGCTAAGGTTAGCTACCCTCCGGGTACCTAAACCCCCCTTTATTCAACTTAGGAGCTAACCCCGTCCCCCATTACCCCCACCCCTCCCCATTACCCCCACCTTTTTACCATTACTGCCCGGGATAAATTTCACAAACAGACAAACAGACAGGCTAAACTACAGAAAAGAACGCAGCCGTGAAAATTTTGAGCTTCACATTCTGTCAAGATTTCTGAATCTGATTAGATATCCCCCAAAACTCCCCTGACCAAATAATTGAACTCCCAATTACTGTCGGTTCAATTATTTGGTCAATAAAACTATAGAAAAGAACAGTCATGAAAATCTTGAGCTTCACATTGCCGCCCGTAATTTCTGAAAGTGTGACGGACGGACAGACAGACAGACGGACAGACGGACGGACAGCTCTCTTATTATAGTATAGATTATTATCAGTATTATTATTATTATTAATTTTATTATTATTATTATTGATGGAGAAATCGTTCAATAAAAATTTTTTCTCTTGAAATATTCAGAATTTATTTCCCACGAAAGAATGCCACGCCCTTTAAGTGAAAAATAGGTAATAAAAAAAAAAGATTGTAACTGAACTGAAATATTACCGTGCAATAGAACATCTTGAATATTCTGTGTAAAGATTATACATAAAAAGACACTTTGGGATCACCTTCGGTAGCTATATAGCAAGAGACCAAAGAGAAATTGAGACTCACTCATGAATGAAATTAATAATTTCAGCCCAAAATTACTTACGTTACTTTATGTCGATAATACTCGCAATATCCAGTTTATTAATCCATTAATGCCCATTCGTAGAATTGGATCAATGAAAGAAAGCCACCCCCAGCCTTCTTTAGTTAGCTTTATAAGGCTAACTAACGAAAATATCACGACCTAACCTAACCAATCGTTAGGTCAACTGTACGCCCTTGACGATTGGTTAAGTTAGGTCGTTATATTTTCGTTAGCCTTATAAAGGTAACTAAATTATATTTTTCCAACGTTAAGTTCGATGTGTTTTGGACGATTCTGACGTAGATTTCTGTGAGAAAACACTAGATTCAGAGATTGGGGGGGCTATCTCAAAAACTAGTGATTTCCGATAGAAATGAAGGTCAGCATCGTTCAAAACACATCGAAAAACGTTTGAAAAATATAATTTCAATTTCCAAAACTCGTGATGTCCGAAACTATAAAGTTACCGAATTTCGTACCGACAAAATTGTTTCTCATTATTGCATCACTTTTTTTTGTTGTTTTTGTATTCACGGGTTCTTGTATGACGCAATCTAAAAGATTGCGTCATATCACTGACTCATACCGAAGATCACGTGATTACAAGAAAAAGTGATGCAATAATAACAAACAATTTTGTTGGTAGGAAATTCTACCAATGACCACTAATGGGTTAAGCGACGACATTCAACTATTTACTGATTATTACCCGGAGAGTAACTCGTTAACAGGACAGCTTCTAAAATCTTCACTTGGAAGTTATGTAAATGGTCTTTTGTGACTGTAACAACGTTCCGAGTAATAAACGGTTCCAAACACTGACTGTATAGGTTCCCCCTTTGGTATATGTATAGGATCAAAACGAGAGCCAGTAAGTTCCAGGTCAGTGTCTATGCGGCCCCAATTTGGAACCTAATTCTAGGAGAAACCTTCCCTTTACCTCTTTTGGCACGTAATAGGAAACCATACGGAACTTTACTCCTTGCAGTGTACAGAAAATTAAATATACCAGTACAGAGACTATCAAACAAAAATTTCCAATTTTCGGATGCGCAATATTGCAAAACATTGGTTCAAAGAAAGGTCGTAGAAGACCAGCAATGAAGATTCTTATATTGTAGACATGAATCATGATTCGCTTATGCAGCTGTAAAATTACTAATAAAAAAAGGTTATTTGAAAGGACATGCAAAATTTCATCAACTCATATTTATCGTCATTTTTATAATTTTAAGGAAAAACTGTAGGCTAAAATAAATAAATAATTAAATATATATGGTGGTGTACTGGTTAGCATCGCTGACTACAAAAAAAAAAAAATATATAATATATATATATATATATATATATATATATACCGGGTGTCCGAGAATTATCTGTACAATTTTTGGCTGTTATTAAAAGTCAACCATGAAGTGTAGAAATTCCAGTGTTATCCCATTTTACAGAGAATCTCATTAAGTTTTTTCTGATACCAAGTTTTGACAAGTTTTTTAGAAATTCCAGTGTGTCCGAACATTATCTGTACAATTTCATCTTTTAGTAAAATTCTTGATAACACACGTAAAATTCTTAAACAAGATTATTTAGAATCTGTATTTTCAAAAGTTTCTTTTATTAAAGTAACGTTGTTACAAACATTCGATATGTGCACCATTAGTGATTCGCAAAACATCCAATCGATACTCCAAATGTTGCCATGTACGCTGCAGCATATCCACATCAATTCGCTCAATAGCAGCTGTGATTCTTGCTTTTAAATCATCAATGTCTGTCACCCGCGTACAGTTCTAAAAACTTGTCAAAACGTGGTATCAGAAAAAACTTAATGAGATTCTCTGTAAAATGGGACAAACTGGAATTTCTACACTTCATGGTTGACTTTTAATAACAGCCAAACATTGTACAGATAATTCTCGGACACCCTGTATATATATATATATATATATATATATATATATATATATATATATATTACTTGATGTCTTCGAACGACCATTCAGAAGAGTTGGTTTCCACTCTCCTCCTGCTCGCTTAGCCAGCTACGCATGACTGGTCAGGGTCTTTGCACAAGAACCTGTCCAGTTGATTCTTGAAATTATTCAGGCTGGTGTGCTAGTGGTCTTTCAGTTCTTTCGGTAGCACGTTAAAGAGTCTCACGCCATGTGTTCTGAGGGTATTTTCCATTTTCGTTTACATGACCTTCTAGTTTCATTATTATCGAAGACATAACTTGTTAAATTCTTCAATTTTTTCTCAACTAATTTTCCAGATACATCACCCACCCTTGACATTTCCCTAACTGTATGTCCCGCATTAAAGTTAAGAGCTACGAGGTTGAAATTAAATATTAAATTAATTCTTCTGACCAAACATAGGAAAACGCTGCCTAACCTTCAATAATGATAATGCAGTAAGCATAATATAGGTCTTGAACCTATCATACGAGTAAGGTGACCAGATTTTCTGGAGTTAAAAGCAAGACATCTCTTGAATAATGAATAGAAAATATTGCGCTCGCTTACATCCAACAGTCTTATGGAAAAACTATATATGCTTACAACATTGTATCGTATGTGGTACCTTTACTTCTTAATTAAATATAAATTATTAATTAATTGAATTAAATATCTACAAAATTGTCTCGGGATTGGCGACATACCCTATTGGGAATGAAAATAATTGCCATACATACATAGAACCCAATATGGAAGCACTGGGCCCACCCAACAACAAGAAAAATTTATTATTTTGTATTCAAAACTTTCCACTGCTAACTCATGAAAATTACTTCGAGAGAAGAATCAATGAACTTTGTAAAATTAGCAGATTCCTAAGCGAACGATTCATATTTTGCGGCATTCTGAGCTTGCTTATGTTACAGCGATGCTTTAAGCAAGGGAGACGTACTTAATCTTCCTATAAGTTCTGAGTGAATACCTCATAATATAAAACTAATAGGCTCTAGAGCCCGGATGTTCAAGCAAAACGCCATAAAATGCCTTTTCTGCCTATTTATAAGGTAACTGCCTATATCTTGGTAAAGCGCCATTTTTGTCATATTTTTCATTAATTAAAAAAGGATTTTAAAATATGATGTTATCATTAGCCTAAATACGATTGAAATTACGATAACGCTTAATGCGACTAGTTTAAGGGTTAATTGCAGTGGTGGGCGCGGTACCAAAATTTGGGGGTGCGTTACGCGGTACTGCGGTACCTCAGCATGCCCAGTGCGTTACGCGGTACTGCGGTACTTTTTCAGGTCCCCCTGGTGCGTTCCGCGGTACTGCACACAAGAACAACACAAGTAATAGCACATATTTTCAGAAATTGCATATCGGCGATTTCGCACCTGAACTTTCTGCCATAATGGCTAAAAATCGATCTTTGTCACAGAAATGTAACACACGTGCAACCGGCTCAAAAGCAAGCACTGCACTGAGGCGTTGTGATAGGATGGCAACGTAACATGTTCTGAACGAAAACTTAACGTGTCTAGAGTTAGGCTGATGCAACACACGCAGCATTCGTCTTACTGTACTCCTGTAATAAGGTTTACTTCAAAAAAGTGTTAATTTTTTGAAAAGTCGTGTTTGTCGGTACCGCGGAAAGTACCGCGGGAAATTTGAATGCGGTAGCGGTACTGCGGTACTTTCAGCGATCCTTTGCGGTACTGCGTTATGCGGTACCGGTTTGGTAGTGCGGTAGTACCGCAGTACCGCAAAAAGTACCGCAAGTGCCCAGCTTTGGTTAATTGTTCTACATTTGTGAATTTATTTCCTAACTGGCAACCGTAGTTTCGTCGTAGAACCCTCCGCGACACATGGTATGATGGTCATTCGTTTTCTGCTGTACGCACTTGTCACAATCAATGTCAGTGCATCGAAAAGTGTAAAATTAAACGTAAAATTTGAAAAAAATGCTTGTCATTTATTGCAATCAATAAAAACATTTTTTTTCATGCAATTTTTCTTTCTTTGTATTTCATGTATTGATATGTTTTGTTTGAATTGTAAGAAAATAAATGCCTTTTTTGTGCCTTTTTCTGTATTTTATTTGCCTTTTTGCCTGCCTATTTTGTAGTTTATTAGTGCCTAAACATCCGGCATAATGTTTGTTTGTCCTTTTGTGTTATAGTAATATACAAAAGGATAGGCCTATTCCTTCAGGTATTTAAGTGTAGTGAATGCCTATATTATTAAACCGAATAAACTCGTTCTGTAACTCCACCATACTACGGCCCTACATCGAAAAAGTTCGTCGCGCCCTACATCGAAACAGAAGCGAGGCCCAACGAAATATAAGGTAAGGTAATTCCTTTCTTTACCATTAGGCAGCGCTAAAATACCGAAGGCAAATAAATTTAACATTAACCACTAAAAACGGTACATAAAGAGGTCCTTTGAAGATCTACTCATACATAACTCTTTGACGAAAAAACGTAGGGCTTTTGTCGTTAATTCTCCACTGAAATCTGCTGGAAATTTCCAACGGATGAGGGTAACAGGCAATCAACCCTAGCCTTAGATAGTTTTTTTCATAAGCCTACTGGTATAAAATAGGTTGTAACATAAAATTATATTTACTGAATGCAAAGAATAACCTGCTTACCTTTAAATAATTGTACTTTTCAAATGTATTTTCACTTGTATTTGCTTTACGGCAGCAAAATTTCCTTAAAGTCATATTGCTTACAGGTAGTAATTTTGATAAAGCGGGACATTCAAGTTCATCATCTCCCAAAGCGGGACATTTCCGCATCCCCTAAAGTTTCTTGGGAACAGCAGGCCACATAGCTCAAAAGCGGACAGTCCTGCCGAAATCGGGACGTCTGGTCAGCTTACATACGAGCCAATTCTTTGAGATACTGTAGCTTTGACATGTTTTCTTGATAGTCGTAAATAGGTGGCCTTGTCACAGCTCTAACAGAGATAATTCAATAATATTTTCACGTTAATGTTACATTATGTCAAAAACTCGCATAATTGTTAGGCAAAATATATTTTATTTAGTGTCAAGCCTAACTTGTAGAATAGAATTAGCTTTGGAGAGGGACTAGCACTAGCCTATCGTAGGCCTAGGTTTGACATGGTCTATAATTGGAAGAATTTACGTCGAAAATCGAAATTGGTATCAATCGACAGGAAATTTAATGTAAAAAAACTCTTTCTGGGACTTAATAAGAATGAGGTATTTAGCTAGTAACCGGCGAAACTAAATATAAAGTATTAAAAACATAACAGCAAATTCAACACTGTAATTCGTTTTGTTGGGCTGCACGTCAAGATTGATGACGTAATTGGTCTGGAGGCGTATATCCTCAGGTATATCTATGAAACCTTTAGCAGGCATGTTAGAAGTTAATGCTTTAATTTAGACATCTTGCCACTATTTTCACTCATTGTTAATAAAAATGGGTCTTTCTGTTTCATTAACTGTTTCCGATTTTTATGAAAACAACGTGATATGTACAGTTTATCACGCTGATTTCAAATTATAAACCATTTCATCAAGAAATACTTAGGTTAGGTTAAGTTAGGCTTATTAGCATTTGATGTTTTCTAGGACACTGTTTTTCTTTCGGTATTAAGTTATATTCTTGTAAAAAATTTACTGCATTTTCTTCTGTCTCAGTCTTCCTATATAATTCTATAAAATTAAATTTGTCAGTCATTGGAAAGTAAAAAGATGCTGAACTATAGTCTATGCTTGCAGCGGAATAACAAAATAGATGTGCAACGCCACCGTTTAAAAAATAGCCTAGCGCCTAGCATATGCTTGCAGTGATAGTCTATGCTTGCAGCGGAAGAACAAAATAGATGCGCAACGCCACCGTTTAAAAAATAGCCTAACCTATGCTTGCAGTAATTACACCGTTCTAGTACTTTTTGTAATATTCTATAATTTACTTTCATTTCGATAAAACTTATTTTTAGAATCAGCGTATTATTTTCAAATTTCTATAGCCTACGCTGTTTCAAACATTTGCTAGTTTCTGCACAATAGAACTTTTTGGTTATATATTCTCATGAAATGGTTTATAATTTGAATCAGCGTGAAAAACTGTACATATCACGTTGTCTTCATAAAATCGGAAACAGTTAATGAAACAAGAAAGATCCATAAAAATATCCACTGTATTAATAACATAATAAACAAGCACTTAGGCACAACGAGCACAATGCATCCGATGCGGGATTTAACTGAAGTTGGGAGGGTAGGAGACGCGATGTGATTGGCTGAGAGGTGCAATGCTGTGATTGGTTTAGTCGCCTCTCCACACTGCTGGCATAGTCCATACATAATACTGTATAGTCTTGGGAGAGCTCTTATGAAAATGCCGCGCTTATAGCCATCAGTAAGTAGCCCAATAGTATATAAGTTTTTAAAATATGGGTTAATCAAGCAACTTTTATTACGTAATTCCAGAGTATAAAATTTATTTTTGTAAAATTATGTACAGTATTTAACTTATAATTTCTTAGTTAATTGATAAATAATCTTGAAAAATGCAATATTATAATCTTGCAAATCGGCCTGTGGCTGTTTTTTTACAGCCAATCATAAATGCTGGAGGTTGATGACGTTGTGACTCAAGTGTAAATTAAAAACTTATTGGAGTTATATTCAAAGCATTCGAAGTTAATTAAAGTTTATTTATTTTAAACGAGCTGTTGTGCCCAGCACTCGCTTGGGGGGGCTGATTTGTATTAAATTTTAATTATTCAAATCGTTTTTTATTTTTCGTCGTATTCCCCAGTAATTGGGGGCCTGCGGTAATTCCAATTTAGATGTACTAAATTAATTACTAAGTTTTCTCAGGATTGGTAGCAAACAGGTACAAAAAAGTCTAGTCCCTAAAGTTACGCAGGGCTAAACTACGCCTGGCTAAACTTTAGACTGGGGTAATAAAAACCCACTCTAGAGTGGGTTTTTTTATCATATTGTGACTTTCACGTAGAAAAAAGTGGTTTTTTTGCATTTATTTTAGACTGGGGGTTCAATTATTTGGTAAATAAAACTATAGAAAAGAACGCAGCCATGAAAATCTTAAGTTTCACAAATCTTGACACAATGTGAAGCTCAAGATTTTCATGGCTGCGTTCTTTTGACTATAGTTCTATTACCCAAATAATTGAACCCCCAGTAATTGAGGGGCCTACGGTCCCCAATTACTGGGGGTTCAATTATTTTTGTCAATAAAATTATTATATGATAGTTATGAAAATCTTAATAGCTTCACAATGTGAAGGCTTAGTCAGTGAAGCTCAAGATTTTCATCATGACTATAATTCTTTTTCCTCTCTCTAACCATGTAATAATTATTTTAAAAATTCATCAGCTTTTTTTAGAGATCCAAAAGTTCACGGACAGACAGACAGAATCACACACAACTTGCTTCTATATAGTAGAAGAAAAAGATAAATACAAAATACCTTTAAAGTGTGTTGTGGTACTTGATCTGTAACAATGTAGAAACTTCCATAAACAGTACAAGTTTTTTAATTTCTCTAAAAACGAAGATCTTTTTAATATCTAGGCATCTAACTGTGGAAGAGTAAACCTAAAATTTATTATAACCATGACACGGAGAGTATTTATATGATAAACGTTTTAATGAGTTACATATAGGCCAAGGTTTGGAGATAACTGACCCATTTTTTTTATCCCTACTGTAGACTTATGTTGATTACAGTGAATTTTAGATGTACTAAATTAATTACTAAGTTTTCTCAGGATTGATAGCAAACAGGTATATAAAAAAAGTCTAGGCCCTAAAGATACGCAGGGCTAGGCCTGGCTAAACTTTAGACATTGACGCATAGCTTAGTGTCTTGTAACTAGGCCTAATTATTTAGATATTATGTAAGCTACTTATGCATAATTTTTTAAAATATCTACTACGGCGTAGACAGGGTAATCTGCACCAAATTTAATATACACATTTAGGGAGAAGTAAGGCAAGTTTTAGTAACACACACCTGCCCTTCCAAGTTCCGTCCTACCTTGTGTTCGGGGGGAGGGGGGGCTTTTACTGCGCAAGATGCAACGGGCATTATATACAGGGTGTCCCAAAAAAAACTATATACTCTTTCTAGCATCATATATTTTATAATTTAAAAAAAACCAAACAATATATTGTTATAGCAATTGCCAATGAAAGGTAAATTAGTAATCTAAGTGATCAAAATGTTATAGCGAGTTGTTTGCATATAAAATTTAATTAACTACGCTAAGTGCTCAAAATGTTCTCCGGCGGCATGAATGCACTTTTGAATGCGTCGACTAACTGATTCGCAGACATGGACTAATGTGGATGCTGTGATGGTCCCGCACTTTTCCCTAATTGCATCCTTAAGGTGTTCGAGTGTTGCAGGTCTTGTACCATAAACTGCATCCTTCAGGTAGCCCTACAAGTAAAAATCAAGTGGAGTCAAGTCCGGTGAACGTGGAGGATACTCAACGCTTCCTCTTCGTCCTATCCAACGGTTAGGCAACGTTTCATCGAGGTACCTTCTGACATCACAATGATAATGAGGGGGGGGCTCCATCTTGTTGAAAGTAAAAGTCGTCGTTTCCAAACAACTTCCGAAATGCAGGTATAATTTTTGTCCGCATCATGTCGAGATATGCGGCACCGGTAACTGTCCCATTAAAGAAAAATGGTCCAACCAAACCCCTGGATGATAAACCACACCATGCTGTTAATCCTGGTAAATTAACATGTTATCCACATAAACGTGTGGATTATCAAGTGACCAGTACCTGCAGTTGTGTCGATTTACTGTGCCATTCAGCTTGAAGGTAGCTTCATCAGACCACACGATTTTGTTGGCAAACTGTACGTCTTCGGCTTCCATTGACTGAAACCATTCACAAAATTCGAGTCTGCGATCAGGGTCATTTTCAGTCATGGCGTGTAACAGACTTGGAATGTAGCTTTTCCATTTTGCCGACTTTAAAATCCGGTGAACACCTGATTTGCTGATTCCGGTCTCACGGGCGCATTGCCTAACTGATTTCTGTGGTGATCGATTAAATTCTTGCAACACTAAAACGGAGTTTTCATCACTCGCACTTGATTTGCGTCGTCCAGATCTTCGCTTGTGCATATCTCTGCCTCAAACTTGTCACGGATGCTTGTAATGGCGAGACGTGTCGGTGGCTTTGTACCAAATTCCTGGATCCATTGGCGCTGGACTTCGGACACATTCTCAAATTTCCAATACCATTTCAGAACACTTTTTCGTTGTTCCAGTGTCAAACGTTTACGCAACATGGGTTCTTTTGCTGAACTGAATAAAGTTGAATGCTGTAGAGTTTGTATCGTGGAATGAGTGCGTAGCGTAGGCTAAGTCCGAAGCAAGCTAGTGAGTGACTAGACTACGTTCGGTCCATAGGCTTCGCCATTACAAGGCCTTTGATAAAACAAGGCCAGGCTTAGTCGACGCATTCAAAAGTGCATTCATGCCGCCGGAGAACATTTTGAGCACTTGGCATAGTTAATTAAATTTTATATGCAAACAACTCGCTATAACATTTTGATCACTTAGATTACTAATTTCCCTTTCATTGGCAATTGCTATAACAATATATTGTTTGGGTTTTTTAAATTATAAAATATATGATGCTATAAAGAGTATATAGTTTTTTTTGGGGCACCCTATATACACGGTGTCCAAAAAAAACTAAACACGCAAATTAATAACATGTATGCTTTCTCATAAGTTTGAATATAATAATTAAGATTTCTTATTCCAATAAATTTAATGCAAATTTATATTATTATATGAAAAATTGTTCAATATGGGAACCATTTTGTTCTATACACTTAACCAAACGCAATCGCCACTCGTCCACGCACTTGTCTACATAATTTTGTGAAACTCTTTCCCGACCATCTATGAGTCTCCGTCTTAAATCATTCAAATCTTCAATATTCTGCCCAGGTATGTAAACCTTAGAAGATAGAGCTTCCCATATGCCATAATCCATTGGTGTAAGGTCAGGGCTATTTGCTGGCCAATTTTCTGGCTCGATAAAACTAACCTCCTGAGCTCTGAGGTACTCTATTGTCTGACGAGCTCTGTGTGCTGGTGCGCCATCTTGCTGAAAGGTGAAATCATTACCACATCTGGCTTGCATATCTTCTAGATAAATCGGCAAAACATGATTAATGTAGTAGTTTGCATTAATCCTGGCTCGAGGTGCAATAAAATCTAAACGAGATTTGCCCATCTTCGATACGCACGCACCCACCATCACACCTTGAGAAACTCTTGCCGTTTCTTTCAACAAACGTTCAGGACTAACATCTTTTTTTCTATCCGCCCTTGAGTAAACCCTATCATTTTGATTGTTTATTGGAGGAGTTATATGGAGATCTTCTCATCTGAAAACCAGATTTTTTATACCGATCTGTCATCTGGAAATCGCTCTAAAAGTTATCGTGCACACATATTACGTCTCTGTTTATTAGCTTGTGTCAATTTATGTACACGCTGCCTTTTATAACAAAGAAGATTTAAATCATTTTTAGCAATGTTGAAAACACTTCCACGAGAAATTCCAAGTTCATGGGAAATCTTACGACTGCTGAGATGTGTACCAGGATTATTTTCTTGACTAAGAATGAGTGCTTCGAGCTGTCGAATATTTTCATCAGTCCTTGCGGAACGAGGACGCCCGCTTCCTTCACGTCTATCTGCCGAACCAGTTTCATCTATTTTTTTTATCAGATAGTTCACGCCAGATTGTGTCCAATCTTTATTAGGAAACTCTTGCATCATTCTTCTTGCACCCCACCTTTTAGATAATCTTAAGTTTTTGATTAAAATTTTGTCTTCTTCATCATATGACGGCATCAGGGGTCACTCAAACCTATGGAAAATAAAAACGTTAATTTGCAAGCTCCATTTATATTAAACCAAAATGATAAATTATATGAACATATCTCAATAATTATTAATTATTAGTATAAATATTATTCATTATTATTATAATTATTAACTATTATGTTCACATTTCAAATTATAAAAAAATTATAGCTTATTAAAAAAACGGAGTCCAAAAAAATCGGCGTGTTTAGTTTTTTTTGGACACCGTGTATATATCCCTTCCCGCATAAAATATACGTGTTTGTGTGGGTCGGTATATATATATATATATATATATATGAAAATTATTTCACGAAAGTAACACGTGAAAAATATTTATGATGAATAAAACCACGAAGGAAAGGAAACACAAAAAGGTGCTCAAGCGCTTTCGTCTAATGACATCCTCAGGAACACTGAAGTACATAAAAGGTTACGGCCTATATATAGGTTACAGAAAGAAAAAAATAAAAAATAAATAAATAACATACATACACAAACATACACATATATATATATATATATATATATATATATATATATATATATACATACATACATATCTACACACATACATATATATATATGCAATAAACGGAGAAGTAAAAATAAAACTTAAAAATTAAAAATTAGAGGATTAACAGAGGCAAACAGATTTGTAAGGAAAAATATCGATTTTAACACAAGATGAAATGAATTATAAAAAAATATACAAAAAATACAAATTTATACTGAAATCTGCCCGGGTTTTAACACTTTGCCTTTTAGAGTCAAGTTTCGATATATATAAAAATAAAATGAAGATTAAAAGTTAATAAAGTAGCGTACAAGTTTACCAAAGATTTAGCATCCTACCTTTTTTATCTAAATTTGTTTTGAAGGAATTCAAAACAACAGGATCGAGTTGAAAAAGACCTTTGCTTATGTTGAAGTTATTTGAAAGTTGGATAATGGCAGACTCAAGAATATTTCTATTGACAATGTTGCTAGAATGAAATAAAACTGAAGCATTATTCCAATCAATACAGTGGGATAACTCTGACAAATGGACAAAAAGAGCACTGGACAACTGTCCTGTTCTAACGGAATATTGATGCTGTTTTATACGTGTGTGCAAATCCTTTCCCGTCTGACCTATGTAAAAGGAATCACATTGTTTACACCCAATTTTATAGATAATGCCTGAATTATTGGTAGGGCTATTTTTTACTATGATATTTTTCACAATATTGTTATATGAAATACTACATTAATATCCAAAAGTTTAAGTACATTAGCAATGCCTAAAAAGCCCGGGAAAAATGGAAGTACTAAAATATTTTTTGACAAAGTACGAGTGTTATTATTGACACGATAGAAAGTTCGTTTTGCCTTGTTGAGACAAGATTCCATAAACGCAGATGGGTAACACAGATCACTTCCAATACCGTTGATTTTTTCCAATTCGGCATCGATGTATTCCGGACTGGCGATCCTAAGGGCGCGGAGAAACATTGATGAAAAAATGGCCTTCTTAGTGGGGGTGTCATGTCCCGAGTAAAAGTGTACGTAGGACAAATTGGTTTTTTTTTTCCGATAGATACTGAACTTAAAACCTGGGCTTTCCCTATGTACACGCACATCCAAAAACGGAATTGAATTGTCTTGTTCCACTTCTAAAGTAAACTTAATGGAGGGGACTTGATCATTTAACTGAAGGAGGAAGTTATCCAGGTCACGATTCATGGGCCAGATACACAAAATATCGTCGACGTACCGCAACCAAGGGATGCCAACCCCCAGGATTCTCGGAATGTAAGTAATTTCGAAAAACTCCATATAAATATTGGAGAGGAGGGGGCGATAAGGGGTTGCCCATGGCCATCCCAAACACTTGTTGATAATACTCGTTATTGAAAGTGAATTTACAGTCTTTGATGCAAAGCTTAATAAGTTCCAAAACAATGTGTGAAGGTAGTGGCAGGTCATACTTATGTAATTCTTGGGAGAGAAAGTCAAGCATATCATCAATCGGCACTTTTGTAAACAATGAACAAACGTCAAAACTGATCAATCTATCGTTAGTTTCAGTACGTGCATTATTCAATTTTTCAGTAAGATCCATGGAATTTTTTACATGTGAATCAGAGATAGTTCCGAGAATGGGGGACAAGACTTTGACAAGCCATTTGGAGAGTTTATAAGTAATAGAGCCCACCGAGCTAATAATAGGGCGCATAGGGTTGCCAGGTTTGTGGGTTTTAATAAGACCGTAAAGGTAGGGCAGAGAAGGTGAAGTGGACATGAAAAGCGGAATTAAGTCCTTATGATCTTTGAGAATGCGTTTCAAGTCACTATTAAATGATTTGATGACGTCATCCTATGCGCCCTATTATTAGCTCGGTGGGCTCTATTACTTATAAACTCTCCAAATGGCTTGTCAAAGTCTTGTCCCCCATTCTCGGAACTATCTCTGATTCACATGTAAAAAATTCCATGGATCTTACTGAAAAATTGAATAATGCACGTACTGAAACTAACGATAGATTGATCAGTTTTGACGTTTGTTCATTGTTTACAAAAGTGCCGATTGATGATATGCTTGACTTTCTCTCCCAAGAATTACATAAGTATGACCTGCCACTACCTTCACACATTGTTTTGGAACTTATTAAGCTTTGCATCAAAGACTGTAAATTCACTTTCAATAACGAGTATTATCAACAAGTGTTTGGGATGGCCATGGGCAACCCCTTATCGCCCCCTCCTCTCCAATATTTATATGGAGTTTTTCGAAATTACTTACATTCCGAGAATCCTGGGGGTTGGCATCCCTTGGTTGCGGTACGTCGACGATATTTTGTGTATCTGGCCCATGAATCGTGACCTGGATAACTTCCTCCTTCAGTTAAATGATCAAGTCCCCTCCATTAAGTTTACTTTAGAAGTGGAACAAGACAATTCAATCCCATTTTTGGATGTGCGGGTACATAGGGAAAGCCCAGGTTTTAAGTTTAGTATCTATCGGAAAACAGCAAACAATTTGTCCTACGTACACTTTTACTCGGGACATGACACCCCACTAAGAAGGCCATTTTTTCATCAATGTTTCTCCGCGCCCTTAGGATCGCCAGTCCGGAATACATCGATGCCGAATTGGAAAAATCAACGGTATTGGAAGTGATCTGTGTTACCCATCTGCGTTTATGGAATCTTGTCTCAACAAGGCAAACGAACTTTCTATCGTGTCAATAATAACACTCGTACTTTGTCAAAAAATATTTTAGTACTTCCATTTTTCCCGGGCTTTTTAGGCATTGCTAATGTACTTAAACTTTTGGATATTAATGTAGTATTTTCATATAACAATATTGTGAAAAATATCATAGTAAAAAATAGCCCTACCAATAATTCAGGCATTATCTATAAAATTGGGTGTAAACAATGTGATTCCTTTTACATAGGTCAGACGGGAAAGGATTTGCACACACGTATAAAACAGCATCAATATTCCGTTAGAACAGGACAGTTGTCCAGTGCTCTTTTTGTCCATTTGTCAGAGTTATCCCACTGTATTGATTGGAATAATTGTCAATAGAAATATTCTTGAGTCTGCCATTATCCAACTTTCAAATAACTTCAACATAAGCAAAGGTCTTTTTCAACTCGATCCTGTTGTTTTGAATTCCTTCAAAACAAATTTAGATAAAAAAGGTAGGATGCTAAATCTTTGGTAAACTTGTACGCTACTTTATTAACTTTTAATCTTCATTTTATTTTTATATATATCGAAACTTGACTCTAAAAGGCAAAGTGTTAAAACCCGGGCAGATTGCAGTATAAATTTGTATTTTTTTATATATATTTTTTTATAATTCATTTCATCTTGTGCTAAAAATCGATATTTTTCCTTACAAATCTGTTTGCCTCTTTGTTAATCCTCTAATTTTTAATTTTTAAGTTTTATTTTTACTTCTCCGTTTATTGCATATATATATATATATATATATATATATGTATGTGTGTCGATATGTATGTATATATATATATATATATATATATATATATATATATATATATATATATATATATGTGTGGTGTGTTTGTGTGTATGTATGTTATTTATTTATTTATTTTTCTTTTCTTTCTGTAACCTATATATAGGCCGTAACCTTTTATGTACTTCAGTGTTCCTGAGGATATCATTAGACGAAAGCGCTTGAGCACCTTTTTGTGTTTCCTTTCCTTCGTGGTTTTATTCATCATATATATATATATACTAGGTGAGGCACCCGGCGTTGCCCGGGTTAATTGAATGCCCGGTTAGGTCAACTGAATACCCCCAAAAACCCCTCACCCCCTTTATGCAACTTGGGGGCTAACCCCCTCCCCCATTACTCCCACCCTCCCCATTACCCCAACCCGTCCCCATTACCCCCACCCCTCCCCATTACCCCACCCTCCCCCATTACCCTCACCCATCTCCCCCACTTACCCCCACCCCCACCCTTCCCCCATTACTGTCCGGGATAAATTTCACAAAGAGACAAACAGACAGACTAAACTACAGAAAAGAACGCAGCCGTGAAAATTTTGAGCTTCACATTGTGTCAAGATTTCTGATCCCCAAAATCCCCCTGACCAAATAATTGAACTCTCAATTGCTGTCGGTTCAATTAAAAGAACACAGTCATGAAAATCTTGAGCTTCACATTTCCGCCCGTAATACAAACAGACAAACATACAAACAGACAGGCTGACCGACTCTGTGTTGACATTCTTCATCCCATAAGAGGTTCCCGTGCCGAATTTGGTAGCTCTAGGTCAAACGGTTTGCGCTTGCATAAATATAAAGGACAAACAGAGAGGCGAAAATATATAATAGATATCCTTGCTGTTCATAATAATGATTGCAGATATTGATGCAGATATTAAGGACAGTATTATATCATGCTTCGCAGATGACACAAAGATATGTAAGGAAATATTGAACGAAGATGACATAAGAAAATTACAAAACGACATTGAAACATTATTCCAGTGGGAAGAAGACAACAATATGAAGTTCAACAAGAAAAATTCCAACTTCTAAGACATGATAATAACAAAGAGCTACAGAAAAAAGGGTACAAAACTCCGCAAGCCAAACAGATAACACCAAATCTACAAATCAGGGATCTTGGAGTAATAATGTCGTCGGATGCAGAATTCAGAAAGCACTATAAAATCAAAATTACAACGGCTAGAAAAATAATGGGAATCATCTGGAGGAGCTTCCGCAGCAGAAAAGCAAACATCATGCTCAAATTATGGAAGAGTCTAGTCCTACCAATAATTGAGTATTGCTCAGTACTCACAAGCCCACACAGAAAAAGACACATTGCGAACATTGAAGCTATACAAAGGACTTTTACGTCTAAGATAGCGGAAACGGAAGGTAACTACTGGTCTCGACTACAATCCCTGGAACTCTACTCTCTTGAAAGAAGGCGCGAGCGGTGCACAATAATATACATATGAAAAATACTTGAGGGCTCTGTCCCTAACCTCAGAAATGAAATAGAAACAAACTGGAATGAGAGAAGAGGCAGATTTTGTACGGTCCCAGCTGCGGTAGGACAAGGGGCCATGAAAACGAGGATGGAAAATACCCTCAGAATACGGGGCCCAAAACTTTTCAATGTCCTTCCAAAAGAAGTGAGGAATCTCCAGCACACCGACCTGAATAACTTCAAGAACAAGCTGGACAGATTCTTGTGCAAAGTCCCTGACCAGCCATGCGTGGCTGGCTACAAGGGCAGGAGGAGATCAGACAGCAATTCCCTCCTTCACCAAGTCCCGCAAATGAGGCGGGATGCTGCAGAGGGGTCGACCGCAGGTCGATCCTGAACCGTCGTTCAAACTCAACAAAAGTAACAAAAGTGAAGTAAGTAATATATATATATATGATATATACAGGGTGTCCGAGAATTATCTGTACAATTTTTGGCTGTTATTAAAAGTCAACCATGAAGTGTAGAAATTCCAGTGTTGTCCCATTTTACAGAGAATCTCATTAAGTTTTTTCTGATACCACGTTTTGACAAGTGTTTTAGAAATTCCAGTGTGTCCGAACATTATCTGTACAATTTCATCTTTTAATAAAATTCTTGATAACACACGTAAAATTCTTAAACAAGATTATTTAGAATCTGTATTTTCAAAAGTTTCTTTTATTAAAGTAACGTTGTTACAAACATTCGATATGTGCACCATTAGTGATTCGCAAAACATCCAATCGATAATCCAAATGTTGCCATGTACGCTGCAGCATATCCACATCAATTCGCTCAATAGCAGCTGTGATTCTTGCTTTTAAATCATCAATGTCTGTCACCCGCGTACATTTCTAAAAAAGTTGTCAAAACGTGGTATCAGAAAAAACTTAATGAGATTCTCTGTAAAATGGGACAACACTGGAATTTCTACACTTCATGGTTGACAGCCAAAAATTGTACATATAATTCTCGGACACCCTGTACAGTATATATATATATATATATATATATATATAGAGAGAGAGAGAGAGAGAGAGAGAGAGAGCTTACTTGGATCTTGAAATAACTTTCAAAAACTTTTCCAGGCGATACGATCTTTGATGTTGCGAGAGGTTAAGCCCTCCAATAAATTGGCTATAAGTCTGGATGATATGATATCAAATAGATATTTATTTACAGTATAGGTATAGGTATAGAAACGTATGGAAATAAACCAACGGATAGGGATAGGCATAGAAATTCATTCCAGTAACCATCCCCCATATATCATGTATATACACTAGGGTGGATCACTTTTCACTTTTTTTAAAACATTATAGCTGGTCAAAGTTTTTCCCATGATTTGGTTCAGTGGAAGTACACTGACACCATTTTTACCAAAATCGATCAATATTTAGGGGTCGCGCATCGACCTTGAAAATTTCAATTTTGGAAATTTGGCCAAATTGACAAGTTTTTACTGAATAAAGATAAATCATCAAATGACCATATTTTCTGAATCCTCTCAGTGAAAGAAATCCTCTCAGATACTTACCAAGTTGATCGGACAAGTGGTTTAGAAGTTACACTCACCTAGAAATAACATTAAAATTTTAAAATATTGTATTTGTCCCCCGTTATGGACGTAATCACAGCATCAGTAGCTGGCGCATCCTAAAATCCCAATCACACACACGCTATGTCTATGACCAATATTTTTACTAATCACAGTTTGCTTTTTACAGATCAACTGTGTCAATTGATTCTTGTTTGATAAGTCTAGACTTTAGTACAATGGATATAAACTGTTAACAACCAGGAGTGAGAAGACTCTGAAAGTTACTTATTCTGGAAAAGAGAAAGCAGCAACAACAGCACCACCTTCTCTAAGGTCAGCCACGGACGTCTTCTTAATTGGTCAGCCATCTTCCTCGATCGGTGGTGCCAAATTGCCAACCACCCATCAAGTTCTCCAGTACTTCTTCTATGCCAAGCAGGAAACTACTGACAGGAAGGCCGCCGTAAAAGACACGGTGGCCAATGTTCTGGCATTTTGGAACATGGCACGTATAAAGACGGTCACGAGGCGTAAATGCGAAAGAAAACTGGAGTTACTGTGGGAAGAGTGGCGCTCGCTGCAGAAGCAAGATGAGAGACAGTGACGCGGGAAAAGGCAGGGAGAAGTTTTCAGAAAATCTGAACAAGCTCTGGGACATCGGAGCTCCCGATGCTATTGAAGAGATACAGAAAAGTCGACTGCTCTCAGACAACAACAAACAAGAAGATATTAAATTTATGAGGATCAACGGGGCCTGCGCCAGGCAACAATGAGTGGGAATGATAACGTGTTCGTTGTCAAGAGAAAACGGCAACTCTCAAGATAACAATATCGTGATGAGCCAGGCACCTCAAAAACGAAATTAGGAACCGAAGCTGAGAGCGACGATGAATCTATAGAAAGCAGATCATCGAGCAACTCCGAATCACAGCTAGAACCACCATACCGACAGCCGAGAGAATCAACTGTATCAATCAGCCTTCCTCACCGCATCCTCAATGCACCGGCTGTTATTGAAGTGGCTGATCGCTTCCGGATGTCCAATAATCAGGTGTGTGTATATATCAGTAATGATCTTTCCTTGACAAAGATATAATAGACGTAACGACGGAAAATTTAGTGATTATTTTTGTCACATAAAAAACCATACGCATCCTTGTCAATTTCCTTTCAATTTCGCACATAGGTGGCAAGTGTCGTGGCGGCAGTCCTACGTTCGGCAGATCCGCCCGCAGACCTGGACAAATTCAGTATCTCGAAGGACACGTCTCGCCGTGGAAGAGTGGCACATCGTTGTGAAGTGTCGACAGCTGTGCAGAAATCCTTCGTATTTCCGAGGCATGCTGTCGTCCACTGGGACAGTAAAGTAATCAAGGTCAGTTTTGCCCTCACCGTGGACGACAGTGAATTAACATGTTCCAGTGACGACAGTGGATTGACATATTCCAGTGGACGATAATGGATTGGCATGTATGACATACGTTTCAGGACTCTCTTGGATCATTGGAGCACCGCCAGGCGATTCTCATCTCCGGAGCTCCCCAATGCACAGAAGGAAAGTTGTTTGGCCGTTCCGACTGTTGCTGACGGCACCGGTCTGTCCCAGGCCCAGGCACCTTTCGTGCTCTCAAAGACTGGGGATGCGAGAACAACGTGATTGGACTGTGCTTCGACACAACTTCCTCCAATACGGGGAGGGTGCAGGATGTGGTGGTCCGGCTGGAGAACATGCTTGGTAAACCGCTCTTCCAGCTGGGCTGTCGCCATCACGTTATGGAGCTCATCGTGGGGGCAGTGGTCATCACCGCGTTTGGAAGAACCACAGCACCAACTGAACCTTTGTTCCAGTATCTGAGGAGAAGGTGAATTTCAAGTCTAAGGCGCATTTGTTTTCTCCAATGATTTTTTGCCTTCAGAGCAATTGAGATATCACTGTCCTTCTACTAATGATGTTAATAGCAGTCGAAAAGTGAAACTTCAGTCGTTTTCGTGCAATATTTTCATAACTCCCCTTTCAGGTGGGACAAGCTCGACCTCTCGACTTATCGCGAGCTGGAGATCGAGCATTTGGCGGAGGTGACGTGGCTGATGGAGCTCCGAGATGAGGCAGTCAAGTTCCTCGGCACCGCTTCTGGTCTTGTCAGAGAAGACTACCGAGAAGTGGCGGAGATTACACTCCTGGTACTCGGGGCCCAGCCACGTCGTGGCACACACTTCATGCGCCGAGGAGCCTACCATCATGCGAGGTGGATGGCCAAGCTTGGTATTTTGAATTAGAAGTTAAATATTGTATTGCCTTCTGCAGACAGCCATTTGAAGTCCCTACCAGAAAAAAATAAGATAAATAACACTGGTATGCATCAATTTTGCTGTCAAGGGTTTTGCAAGTGATTCTTATAGAGCTTTTCCTGCTGATTTCGAATCTGCAATCCATTTTTCTCAATCAGCCCAGGTTATCCGGCTATGGCCTCATAAGTAAAATAGAATTTTTCTTGATTTTGTCAAAGCGGAATTGGAACAGTAACATCTATCATCACTTGTTTCACTTGTATAATATCTTTTTTTACTTTTCAGGCACATAGAAAAAATATTTCACAATGAATAGAGCGTGTAAAAATGATCCCAATAGATTCTGCCACATATGTGGGACGGTTACCATGCCAAATAACCAGTCCCAAATCACTAAATTTGTGAAGACAATGTATAGAGCATACTTTGGAATTAAGCTAGGGGACCAGGACAAAAATTTCGCCCCTCATATGTGCTGTAAGACGTGCATTGAAAATTTGAAAAGATGGAGCAAAGGCAGAGCGAAATCTTTGCCTTTTGGAATTCCCATGATTTGGAGAGAAGGAAAGGATCACGTGACAGATTGCTATTTCTGCATGACAAACTTCCAAGGTGGGCTTATAAATTTATTTTTCTTAAATATTTTGAAATCCTCGTATGAAACTTGACATAATATTCACCATAATGTAATATTCACCATATATAGCATAATATTCACCATAATGGTAATCATACATTTACATATACATATTGTTATAGAAAATACATTTACACATACATATTGTATACAAGTTACATTTACATATACAATGATTGTATATTTTCTTTCTTTTTCATTCATATTGTCCCCGAAGGGACAATATGAATGAAAAAGAAAGAAAATATACAGACTCCATCGACCTATTTCATA
Organism: Bathynomus jamesi; assembly: GCA_023014485.1. Classification (NCBI taxonomy): domain Eukaryota; kingdom Metazoa; phylum Arthropoda; class Malacostraca; order Isopoda; family Cirolanidae; genus Bathynomus; species Bathynomus jamesi. The sequence goes on along the minus strand of JAJOZX010012088.1, from coordinate 29,973 downwards.
TCTTACAGACCGCAGCCTTCCTCACGAGCCGCCACTGTCTGAATGCTTCTTCTATTTCATATGCAAGTTTTATATCCATGTTCTGTGTTTCTATTTTCAGGAGTTACAAGAAGAATAAACACATTGTTGTATACCCTGACATTCCTTCTGCTATGAGACCTGTACCCCATGGTCCTGGAATTCCAATACCCGACCCACCTCAACCCTGGACTTCGATGATTCTGATGATGAATCAATGACCAATGCGAATGACCAGTCCCAGTCGTATATACACCTCAAAATACCGCTTCAAATGAGCCGAGGCCTCTCAACCAGGCCAAACTTAATGATCTTACCAGGGATTTAGGACTTTCCAAATTAGCTGCCGAGATCTTGGGCTCACGACTTCGAGAGGACAACTTGCTGGCTCCGGGAACAACATTCTCCTGGTATAGGAAACGAGAGGAAGAATTCCGCAAGTTTTTTGCAGTGCACGAAATACCTCTTCCTTAGTGTACTGCTGCAATGTTGAGGGGCTAATCGAATCCTTGGGCCTGCCATATACGCATCAGAATGGAGGCTATTTATAGACTCGTCTAAACGAAGTTTGAAAGCAGTACTTCTCACTTGGGAATGGGTTGCATCAGTCCCTGTAGCACATTCCGTACAACTTACTGAGAGCTACGATACATGAAAATTTTACTGGATGCTCTCGTATACGACCAACATAACTGGAAGATCTGTGGAGATTTGAAGGTAATACTAATATCATAAGTAAACTATTGCTATTGACTATGTTGTTTTTCCAAGGTTTTTGAGAGCGTATAGGAACACTTAACTTCCCCACAGAAGTGATACAGTCCAATGCATAGATTTTTTTATCTGATAGAAAAATTCTCTAATTCTTTAAATATTTCATTTTTTTTTCAGATGTGGTATTTGTATTGGGAATGCAAGGGGATACACGAATACCCATGTTTCCTCTGCAAATGGATAGCCGAGCGGATGAGAAGCACTATGCACAGCGTGAATGGGCATCCAGAGAGAATTTTGAACCTGGGTCGCATAATGTCGTTTCAGTGCCCCTTGTACCACCAACAAAAATTTTGCTCCCACCACTTCATATTAAGCTGGGCTTGATGAAAATTTCATCAATCAATGAATAAGGAGGGTTCAGCATTCCGATAATCTCGAGACTAAATTTCCTCATATATCTGATGCTAAACTAAATGCTGGGGTTTTTGATGGTCCTCAAATTCGAACTTTGATCAAGGATATTCAGTTCGAAAACGCAATGACTCCAACTGAGAAGAATGCCTGGCAGGCATTCAAATCAGTTGTCACTGATTTTCTTGGCAAGCGTAGAAGTCCAGAATACGAGTCCGTTGTCGAAAACTTGATGGAAGCTTTCAAAGCTCATGGGTCGCGCATGTCCATAAAAATGCACTTTTTGTGGTCCCACTTGGACTATTTTTCTGAAAATTGCGGGGATTATAGTGAGGAACAGGGTGAACGATTTCACCAAGATATCAAAATAATGGAAGAGAGGTACCAGGAAACTGGGATATCAATATGCTGGCGGACTATTGCTGGTGTTTGAAGCGAGACGTGCCCGAAGAAAAACACAGACGAAAGCCAAAAAAACTTCATTCCTTCCTCAATAAACTTTTTTCCATATTCATTGTATGAATAAAAGTATTTATTCACACAATGTTTTCATTTTTCACGAGTGTTCTTATAATATTACTCGTATCTACAGTGTTTAAGCTAAAAAAATCAATAAATTTGGGATAAAATTGGACTTATAATAAATGGCCAATAGAGAAAAAACCTGACCTGATTGAGGAAAACCAATGTCATTTTCGAATTCAGCATGGTCGAATTATATAATATGAGTTGAAAAAACCCTCACAGCAGACAAAAAAATTTCATATGCATACCAGTGTAATTTACCATTAAACAAACTTATATGGAGTGGTATCGGTATTTATACATCACAGTGCGTATTCGTTTCAGATCATCTACTACACGAAGCTCCTGATGTTCAGCGGTCAGCTGGAGTTCGACGACGAGCTGGTACAGAAACTTCAGAGAGTGGTATATTACTGCACTCCTCTACGCATCTGCCTGGCTGGCGGCTCCTGTCGCAGCTGATGCCCCGCTGAATGACCTTGTGTTGTACCAGCATCTTCTGCAGTACAGGGCTGTGGATCGCGAGATGCAGAGGCTTCACTGGCAGTGATCAGGCGGCACTTGTGGTATCTGAGCCTCAGACCGTCGTTTTCGCCCTCTGCAGTGACAACGTGGAAGACACTGTGAAGCACGAAATGGCAAAGAAGCTGTGCCGCCTCGCTGTGCCCGAGGACTTCACGTATGACAACGTCTCGGTTGATGACACGACGCGCCTTCCGGACCTGATCGATGAGTCATCGTGGTTCGTGTTCACAGGCTGCAGGTGTGCGCGTCTACGTGGCTCACTCTGCCGGTGAATAAGTGGGATCAAGATAAGAACTACTGTGATCTGAAGAATGTCATCTCGCATCTGAAAGTTACGAACGACGTGGCAAAGAGAGGGATAAAACTGATAGAAGATTACGCGAAACACTGTCACAAAAGACGAGTCACAGCTGCAGGGTCTTCTTCAGCTCGTGGAAAAGAGCCGGAAAGAACTCGGTGACTTCAAGAAGTCGTCACTTGCCAAGATGACGTAGCGCAGAGGGAAAGGGAGTTAGCAGAGAGAGTACATGGCGCACGCCTTAAGATGACGTGTGTTCTACCACGATTAATACAGTTTTTGAACCTAGTTAGGGGCACCGGAGTAAGTGCCTTTAGTGATATCGGTAAACCGTTTTAATACAAAATACATTTGATCTTTCCTTATTCATTTTATCTTATCCTAAAAGCAGACAATGGCAGACAGCATATGGAGGTACGGGACAAATACGGTATTTTAAATTTTAATGGTATCTGAAGGTGAGTATAACTTCTAAACCACTTGTTCTATCACTTGGTAAGTATCTGAGAGGATTCAGAAAATATGGTCATTTGAGGATTTATCTTTATTCAGTAAAAAATTGTCAATTTGGCCAAATTTCCAAAATTGAATTTTCAAGGTCGATGCGGGACCCCTAAATATTGATCGATTTGGTAAAAATGGTGTCAGTGTACTTCCACTGAACCAAATCATGGGGAAAACTTTGACCAGCTATAATTTTTAAAAAAAGTGAAAAAGTGGTTTTATTCATCATATATATATATATATATATATATATATATATATATATATATATATATATATATATATAAAACCTCGTCAACCTCGTTCAGGTTTCGTGTGTTGGTCTCTCTTAACACGAAGGTCAAGCTGGTAGCCCCGCCTCTAGGTCTGGCTTGGTGGAGGAGCGAGTTGCTCTCTTGCGCTCTCCACCGCACATAGCCAGGTACACTTGGCTCATCTGGTACCGTCCTGAGCCAGGCATCTAGTCTTCTTTTGAAGACTTCAACTTTGACCCCAGTAACGTTTCTGAGGTCCTTTGGAAGATGGTTAAAAAAAGTCTTGGTCCCCTGACAACCAAGCTATTTTCCTTCAGTGTTGAGGAGGTCCCTTGTTGGGCCTTTAATTTGGGAACACAACACATTCTTCCTTTCCTATTTTCCGGCGTTGTTTGGATGGTAATTGGGTTTAGTCTGAGGTTTGGTACCAGTTTTTCGATCATTTTCCATATGTAGATTATGGTGTACCTCTCTCTTCTTCTTTCCAGGGAGTACAGATTTAGTTTACGTAGTCTTTGTATCGTTCGCAAAGGATGTTACTATACTGTTGTTATTTACTCCACTCTTTATGTCTGTTAGCATGATAATGAACAGGAGTGGAGTCAGTACTGTACCTTGTGGTACTGAGCTACGTACTTCTGATTCTGATGATGATACACCTTGAATTTTGACGACCTGTAGACGTTCTCTACTTTGCCCACTTTCCCACTTTGCCTGTTATTCCCATATGTTTCATTTTATGTGCTATTATATCATGGTCGCATTTGTCGAAAGCTTTAGCAAAATCCTTGTATATATGACATCATAGTTTTTATTGCCTTCAAGTGCATCTAGGATATTGTTATAGTGCTCTATAAGTTGTGATGGGCATGATCTTCCTGATCGGAATCCGTGCTGATTTTCGTTGAATCTTTCCAGTGTTTCCAAGAAGTCATAGATTTTCTCTCGACTATAATGACAGTGGTTTATAGTTCTTTGCTTGAGATCTATCCCTCCTCTATATATAGGGACAATGTTTTGCTTTTTCAAGATGCTCGGTATTTCCCCAGTGTCTAAGGATCTTCTCCGTATCCAGTATAAGGGTGTAGCTATTTCATTTTTACAGTTTTTAATCAGTAGTACGTTCCATTTGTCCGGACTTGCAGCTGAATGTGATTTCATTTGCTATAGCTCTAGCTACATTTTCTGCGGTAAAATCAAAGTCTGTTATGTCATACATTCTCCTTGCAATTTCTCTTTGAAGAATGCATCTATGTCAGGTATCGCTTTGTCACTTTTTGGGGCACTGAAGACCGATTCAAAATCGGCTCTCAATGTGTCAGATATTTCTTTTAGATCGTCTGTTAGTTCATCATTTTCTTTCCTTAAGGGCCTGATGGTAGCGCGCGTTTTTGTTTTCCTTTTCACATAGCTATAGAAGTATTTTGGATTTTTCCTCTATTGCTTCTACCACCTTTTCCTCTTCCTTCTCTGTATGGCCCTTACTCAGGGTTTGTATTTCCCTGTCGATACTCTCCAGTTTTTCTTTTATTGCTTTCCTGGCATGTTGTCTCAGCAATTAGCTAACTTCGCCGCTACACTTTCTTTGCGGAATATTATTCTCTTTTGCCTCTCTAGCCAGTTCCTCTTTCCTTTTGGCTGTGCTTTGAGAGCATATTTTTCTAAAATTTTCAGCATGTTTTCTTCCAAGGTTGTTCGGATTTCCTCCGTTATTTTATTCTCTAAGACTGTTCTCCACTATTTGGACCTGATCTACTTTCTTCCCAATTTATCTTGGAGTTTAAGTTAAAAGCCCCATATTTGTTTTTCCCTTCCGTATGTATAGTCTTTTAATGTTATCGCCATATTTGTTGATAACTTGATTATGTTGTGGTCTGAGATAATAGTGGGGTTATTTTTATATCAGCAATCAAGTTCGTGTTATTCGTGAATACAGATCTAGGCAGTTATTTTTTCTGGTATTTTCTGTTATCTTCTGTGTCAGCATGAATTCGTTGTGAGAGCCATCAGCATTTTTGCTTGCTCCTGGTCATCTTTTGTGCCCCCCTTATCTTGCTGTATAAATATATTTCTACTCACCTTTTTGTATTTTATAAATGGGAAATTAAAATAGCCGCAGAGTATTATATTAAGGGCTGGAGAGTTTACGGACTTTATTAGGGTTCTGATATCATCAATGGCATTCGAAAAATTTTCAGTTGCAGAGTTTGGAGGGCTATAGATGACTATCAATACCACGTTTATTTTCTCTATTTTCACTGCAAGGGTTTCCACGAAGCTGTTGGATTTACTTATTATTGTTTCTGTCATATGCCTCTCAGGTACGTAAATAGCACAGCCACCTTTACGTCTCGCTGTTCTATCCGCTCTTAGTAAGTTGAAGCCATCGATATGCAATTCTTTCTTATCGATACAGTGTTCACAGTTATCGCAGTTTCCTTGACAATCTTTAAGATGTGTTTCTGTGAGGCATGCGATGTCCGCCCTTGTTTCGTCCATAAAACCTTTCGGGTATGAAACTTTGTTTAGTGAGTTGTTCGGTTTTATTCCTTGAATATTGCCAGGACAATGTTTATGTTCTTTGTTTTGCATTACCCTTTGTGCATTTTAAGTTCGTTGTCTTTTGGTATCGCGTGCTATGTAGCCTTGTGGTCCTCTGAGATAGATCCGTTCCCGCCTACCTGTTCTGGTAGCTTCTTGCCACGAAGCGGTCTGGTTCGAGGTTTCCCAGTTGTGTCAGCTGCATGTCCTGTATAAGACTTAGCAGCCGTATTGTGTCCGAGATGTTGAAAAAATTTTGTTTGCCATTTGTGTGCATATTTTTTTCCTTCACATTCCTCCTGTTGTCATCTGAAACTTGTCCTTTGTCCTTTGAACTTGTCGGGAGATGATGGTAGTGGTAGTTCCTCCTGTACTGGCAGGTTCTGAGGTTCCATATGTTGCGTAGGTTTTGCAAATGTCCGGATGGGAGAATTTTCACTTTCCGCTGAATTTGCAGTGACCATTATTGTAGAAGTAGTTGCACAAAGGAGGGTGTTCGTAAGTATGATACATTGTCCTTTCTTATGGCTGCAAATTCTTTTCGCATAGTATTTACACATAGTTTCTTCCCCATTTTTACTTGGGGCCTTTGTTTTTGGTGGTTTCAGTTTGATTTCTTTATTGTCTACTTGTTTTTTCCTATTGCTGCTAATGTCCTTTGTTGGAAATCTTTGGATTTGGTTTTGTGCCTCTGTTTCCTCTGTTGGTGCTTTTTATTTCTGCTTCCCGTTTACTCGCTTTTTCTTTTTTTTTTCCTACTCATTTTTCGCAGTTTCCTCTTCTACTGTCTTCGTTCCTCCTATTTTTTTCTCTGGTCGCTATTCATAAATTCTTCTCTTGCCTTTTCCTCCTCTAGTCTCGTTCTGCTTTAAAGACTGTAAACGAGTTTATTTCGATTATGCAGCTTTTGCAGAAGAATTTGATTCCGTTCAATTATTTAGCGCCTGTTATAAGAGAGATTTCTTCGTCGCTCCAGCTCAGGCATTGAAATTCGACTAAAGAATGGCAAAGATCGCAGCGGGGGTCATATAGAGCTCATGATTCTAACAATGTAAGTGAATTGAAGTTTCCTGACAAGGGTTAAAGATTAAATTTAAATAATTTTTTTAATGATAAAACTCAATTATAAAAGTTGGTAACCATTCATACTACTTATTTTAATTTTTATTTTTTATTTATTTGATTGCAGTTTCATTTTATACATTTTTTTTTTTTTTAATTCCTTTATTGGTTTAATTTAGCTTTTTGAAAGAATTTTTTTATTTCCAATTAAAACTAATTTGCATTTTATCCCTATTGCCAATTTGCATTTTCCTATTAGGTTTGTCTTCATAGTTGCCAGATGCCTCTCTTTTTTCTATCTCTATCCTTATTTTATTCGTTTCATATAATTTCGATAAACAGACGTATAGAATAACGTCGATATTTTGAATCAAATCAGATAACGCACGCACGTCATCAATAAGGATAAATAATGTATTTCAATCATTGGATTTTTAATTCGTAGGAGCAGGTGAATTTCCTTGTTTTCAATTTCAGTTTGTGTGTTTATCTTTTTTTCATACGTTGTGGCGAAGGTTTGAAATAAATATAGAAAAGATTTAATTTATTCTAAAGGATAAAAGATGAACATTTTCACTCCGAAGATAATGTTATGACATTCATTTCATTTGGAAAACATGAAGCCACTGGAGCCTATCGAGGTTATCCGAATCATGAGCTATATTTTATAATAAAATTTTGAAAAATGTCAATCTGAAGTCAGCTAATTAACATTCAACTATTTACAGAGCTACCAAAGTAACCTAAGAACATACACTATTTACAATCTACTAGTGATGGATCGAGTGGTCGGTTTTTCACAACCGCGGTTGCGGTTGTGTTTGCGGTTGTCGAATTTTTTCCAACCGCGGTTGCGGTTGCGGTTATCATATACTAGGAAAATGCATAATTATTAACTGGATTTAGCCACTATAGTGCGATTTAGCCACACTTGGTACATAATATATACTAAATAGTATTTATTTAGTAAATACCTTATGTTGAACACAAGTTTTGCAATACACCGCTACCGCTATTTGTGTGTTGCAAAACTTGTGTTCAACATAAGGTATTTACTAAATAAATACTATTTAAATGAAGTATATTCTAAACTTATATAGCTATTATGAAAGAATAGGTCAAATTAATTAAAACCATATTTTGCACTAAGTGTGTTACCAGGATGAGGGACGAGGACCCATCGCACTGTTCATCCCACTTACCACTTTCCCCAGCCTCCACCCATTGGAAAGTTATGGATTATTATTCATTTGAAAAACTGATGTCAAACTTAATGACAGGCAGTGTGAATTTCAAGAATAATATTTTTGCTGCATTTTCACCTTACAACCGCAACCGCACTTATGGAACGGCGGTTGCGGTTACGGTTGCGGTTGTGAATTTTTGTGTTTTTTGTGCGGTTGTAGTGCGGTTGCGGTTGCGGTTGCGGTTATTCGATCCATCACTACAATCTACAAACTATCTCTTTCATTCATAAAAGCGTCCAACTTATGTGAACTTAAATCTTATGATATTATACAGGTCTCCACAAAGAAACGCATCCCGAAACAGAAAGAAAAGGATTAGGTTACAATGATATATGCATTTTCCAATGAGTTGCGTTTCTTTTTGAACACCCTGTATATTGTTATTATATAATAACAATATACAATATCATAAAATTTAATATAGTATTATATATTCTTCATTAATACTACAATAAAGATTGTTTCGTTTCATTCAGAGAAGAGGTTTGATCGGCAAAAGTTTCTTTTTGAAAAAAATGTCAAATTGAAAATTCCAAAATCAAAATTTTGTGTTTTTAGGCTTAGTAAAGGAAAGCTTAATTTATAATTTGGTTAATTTTCTTTATATTTCATTTACCTGATAAAAATATTAAAACGCTAATTGTAAAGGAAAGTTTATGGATAATTTCGCTTCTGATCTGCCATCGCGGGTTCATTTCATACCCATTTTTACTTGGACAGGGCATATATATATATATGCAAGAAGTCTCTTCTGTGAAAATTAATAGCAAAACCATTAACAGCATTCTCCTTTTCAGCAAGGAATTTAAAACAAATAAACGATTTTCGTATTGAAAATGGATACATTACATAAGGTACACAACATTAAATAGATAAAGAGAATATCACATCAATAGATTTACAGAGTATTGGCACTTATATTCGATTTTGTATAGAGTGCCAAATAATGAAGTCAAAGTACTTTTATCTAACTATGCCGTTGGGAAGCGTGAGAGCTTTCAGGTCAACATTTTCGGGTTTACATTTACAGTCGGAGCTTCTTCACAATATGTACACACGAATAAAACTGTAGTAAAGTTTAATCAAAGGCAATACAATTTTCCTAATCAAAGTAGTCTGGAAGACTCCGGCTAAATTAGAGTCTATTGTATTATTGTGGTTTTGTATTCCATAATTTACGAGTTACTTCATTTTCAATTAAGTTATTCATTAAATTTAGAGAGGAAATTGGAAATTACATTCATCAAATGTTTGGGTGACTGTACAAAGCCAGAGTTGTATATCACTAGTCCTTGTATAATGAATGTAGCTTAACTCCGCTGATTGACCGGAACGTGTTGCGACACTGGTACTGATATAGTCCATATATATGTATTGACAGAAACGCTTTCAGATACTTTCGCGATTCCTACCTTCACAATAAACCCATTGTTTCCATCTACAAGGCCGCAGCTAAGATAACGTCACATCGCGAGACTCCCTAAAGTTTTTTCTTTCTCCGTTGTGAGCGTCACACCGCGCGCCTCTCTCTTAGAAAAAAATCTCGGTGGCATGTTACATCTCATCATGTAACATTATAACAGGCCCCATTGGCCTGGTGTCATTCACCTAAATTTATGTAAAGACTAATTTCCTTGCGCATGTTATTACATTAATCAACTATTGTGTAATTGTTCCCTTTTGTTATCAACCTCAATCAGCAGTTCAAGCATTTTCTTAGCAAGCAGTTCATTAAGCATTATGACGTCATTCACTGCTCACCATTAATGAAACTTTAATGTCACTTTAATCATCTATTTATTTCGTTTAATAATAATGGAAGAAAACTCACTCTATTAGTTTCCTAATTAATAACATTAATTGATCTGAAAAGATCTGTGACCTCGAGCAATCATTAACATTAACTTAATTAACATTGTTATTATTATTATATTGATAACTTGGCAACTATATATATATTATATATATATACATATATATACACACACACTGTGTATATAACAATTTATCTCATGTTTTTATGTAAGTGGTACTTAAATTTTTCCTAGTTGTGTCTCTGTGCGAAATGCAACAGAGTGAGTGGTGCGTTTGTACTACCATATAATTGAGGGGTCGCGCGTCTTAAGATACTTAAGCGCCACCACAGGCGAAAACGTGTTTTTGATGGATATCACTATTTTCACCCTTCCTCTATCGCGTGGTTTGGGTTATAATGACCTTGCGACACTAGAAGTATGGTTGAAAACCTTATGAAGCGAACTACTTTTTTCACCTCTATCGCCAGCCAAAAGTTCACCCAAAGTTCGGTATAATAAGAAAATCAAAAAATTAAAAAAAATATATATAAAATATAAAATATGAAAATCTATTCCAAAAACTCATCAACATCTTCATTAGCATACTTAGAACTCTAATTTAGCCAAAAATGAACGTTCTTGCTCAATTAATAACAGAGATACTATTGCGAGAATATTGCTGAACTTTGGAGGCGATTTCTGGCGAATTTTAATTTTGGCGCTTAGGTACCTTAAGACGCGGGACCCCTCATATTTCCTATGAAACTAAAACATACCACGACTTGGAAAGAGAGCACAATGGCAAGAGTAATTTAACACCATCTTTCGTTCACATATGATCACACTTTTCTTCATATATATATATATATATATATATATATATATATATATATACCTTTCAACCTTTCAAATGTTCCGCGCGATGATTCCTCATTTCACGAAGGTTAAGCTTGTCGCCCCTCCTCTCGAGTTGGCCTAGTGAAGTAGTGAGTTGGTTTCTTGTACACTCCACCTCACATAGCCAGTTACGCCCGGCTCATCGGGGATTGTTCTGAGCCAGGCGTCTAATCTTCTTTTGAGGATGTCCACTGCAACACCACTCGTGTTCCTTAGGTCTTTGGGCAGCTGATTAAACAGTTTTGGTCCTCTCACAACAAAACTATTTTCTTTCAGTGTTAAGGATGTTCCCTGTCTTGCCTTTAATTTGAGAACACGACGCAATCTTCCTTTTCTACTTTCCACTGTTGTTTGGGGAGTTACAGGGTTCAGAATAAGATTAGGGACTAGTTTCTCCATTATTTTCCAAGTGTAAATAATGGTGTACCTCTCTCTCCTCCTTTCCAGTGAATATAGGTTTAATTCGCGTAACCTTTCTAGTAGTTTAGTTCTTTGCACCCCTTGATCTTGGCTGTGAAGCTTCTCTGAATCCCTTCTAATTGTCTAATGTCTTCTTTTTTATATGGGCATGTTAGGACCGAGCAGTATTCCAATTTTGGTATGATCAGTGTTTTCAGTAGAGGAATCATTATATTCCTATACCTTCGTTTAAAGGTTCTCAGTATCTGCCCAGTTATTCTATTTGCTCTGTTTCCTGCTATCTTATTTTGTGTTTCAAATTTCGCATCATCAGTCATTACAACCCCTAAATCTTTTGCTTTAGAATTTCTCTGAATTTCCTGTCCATTTGGGATATAATATTCCATGGATTTTAGGGCCTCTCTTTTTCCGTACCGTAACATCTGAAATTTCTCAGTGTTAAACTTCATATTGTTGTCTTCCGTCCACTTGTTGATTCTGTTCATGTCGGTTTGAAGAGATCCTATATCTTCTGGGTTCCTTTTTTTCTACTGATCTTTGTGTCATCGGCAAAGGATGTTACTGTGCTGTCTCTGGTAACGTCCTCATCTATGTCAGTTAGCATAATTATGAAGAGTTGTTGAGTTAATACTGTTCCTTGTGGTACTGAGCTGAGGACCTCTGATTCTGATGAAGATACGCCTTGTACTGTAACGACTTGCCGCCGCTCACTAAGAAAATTATATATCCATTTCCCTACTTTTCCCGTTATTCCCATATATTTCAGTTTATTTTATTATGATTCCATGGTCACACTTGTCGAACGCTTTGGCAAAGTCTGTGTATATTACATCATAGTTTTCATTACTTGCAGTACATCAATAATGTTGTTGTAGTGTTCCATTAGTTGTTGTAGGCATGATCTGCCTGACCGAAACCCATGCTGGTTATCATTTAATTTTTTTTTGAGTTTCCAAAAAGCGACAGATTTTCGGTCTAACTATTCTTTCAAATATTTTAGTGGGACTATGTTCGCGCTCTTCAGGATGCCCGGTATTTCTCCCGTGTCTAGTGATTGTCTCCATATCGAATATAGGGGCTCAGCGATTGCATTCTTGCAGTTTTTGATCAGTGTGGCATTCCATTTGTCCGGTCCTGCCGCTGAGTGTGCTTTTAGTTTCTCTATAGCTTGTGTAATATCATCTGACGTAAAGTCGAAGTCCGTTATACTTTCCCCTTGTAGTTCTTCTTCAAAGAACGCGTTTCTATCGCATATCAGTTCGTCAGTTTTCCGGATACTGAAAGATGATTCGTACTGAGCTCTTAATATTTCAGATACTTCTGTTAGAACAGTTAGATCATCAGATAAAGCAGGTCTTCGTTTTTCAAAGATCCAATAGTCGCATGGTTTTTCGACTTCCTTTTTGCAAAATTATATATGGTGCTTTCCTGTTAACGGGAATACCCAACCGCCCGCCACCAAACTGTTTGTTATGTATTTTTGCTCTCGTCATTTTCGTTTAAACTAACGAAAATATCACAACTTAACCTAACCAATCATCAAGGGCGTACAGTTGACCTAACTGGGCATTCAATTGACCTAACCGGGCATTGAATTAACCTAACCGGTTAATATAACGGAAAATGCCCGGTTAGGTCAACTGAATGCCCAGTTAGGTTAATTGAATGCCCGGTTAGGTCAACTGTACGCCTTTGATAATTGGTTAGGTTAAATTGTGATATTTTCGTTAGTTTAAACGAAAATGACGAGAGCAAAAATACATAACAAACAGTTTGGTGGCGGGCGGTTGGGTATTCCCGTTAACAGGAAAGCACCATATATAATTTTGCAAAAAGGAAGTCGAAAAACCATGCGACTATTGGATCTTTGAAAAACGAAGACCTGCTTTATCTGATGATCTAACTTATTAATCATTTAAATGAAATTAGTTAATATGTAAGCGATAGTCAGTTAGTAGGGGGCCAAAATGTCTTTATGTCATCTAAAATCGCAGAAAAAACGTCGCTGTTTTCGGTACGTTGTCGCCACATGAATTCCACAAGATATGAGTCCAGATGATGGCGGGCAGTTGGGTATTCCCGTTAACAGGAAAGCACCATATATATATATATATATATATATATATATATATATATATATGTGTGTGTGTATGTGTTGTGTGTGTATATATATATATATATATATATATATGTGTGTGTGTGTGTGTGTGTATATATATATAAAATTTGTGTTCCCAAATTAAAGGCAAGACAGGGAACATCCTCAACCCTGAAAGAAAATAGTTTTGTTGTGAGAGGACCAAAACTGTTTAATCAGCTGCCCAAAGACCTTAGGAACACGAGTGGTGTTGCAGTGGACATTTTCAAAAGAAGATTAGACGCCTGGCTCGGAACAATCCCGATGAGCCGGAGTACCTGGCTATGTGAGGTGGAGAGTACAAGAAACCAACTCACTACTTCACCAGGCCAACTCGAGAGGAGGGGCGGCAAGCTTGTCCTTCGTGAAATGAGGAATCATCACACGCAACATTTGAAAGGAAAGGAAGGTGTGTATATATATATATATATTATAAAAACCTCAGGGGACCATTCTAAGTTCTATCCCATATATATATAACAGAGAGAGAGAGAGAGAGAGAGAGAGAGAGAGAGAGAGAGAGAGAGAGAGAGATGGCACACTCACCCCAGAAAACTTTGAGTGCATTAAAAAACTGGATGAGAAAGTGACAAAGTAAGGAAAACTAATTTCTGGAACCGACATTTCACTGTAATAACGGAGTCAAATTCATTTAAACTTTTCTTAATAGAGTTCTTCGTTATCAAAAAGTGTGAATATAAAGTGTGACATTGTGAGCCCACACTTATTTATTAATGTTTCCAGTTTGTAATAAATATTGCAGTTTATTTTGTTTCGTTTTGCCATTTACAAGTTTGGTGTAAGTTGTGGTATAAACTTTTTTTTTCGCTTTTTTAACATTTGTAAATTTCATTGTGTGATGATTTTAGTTCATTCGGATTCGTGTTAAAGTGTGTGTGTGTGTGTGTGTGTGAAAGTTTCGGAAAATTTGCTTGTGCTTTTTTTTGTTTTACTACAATAGCAAAAATGAAACTCATTCCTCGTCAAGTTAATACTTATTATATTACATAATAAAAAACTTATAGCAATATTTGAATATCATATACTGTATATGAGAGTTAAATTCAATTTAATTCGATTCAGTTCTTTATTTACAAATATACACACACACTCTACGTATATGAGTATATGTTTTTCATTATTACGACCAATATACTGTATAGAATTATACAGCCTTTACCAGGCACAAAATTACTATGACACAGTACTAGGGGCACTGAATATATTTTGCCCCACCCTTTTTTCTGAGCTAAATAATAGCCCATGGGGCTGAAATGTCTTTTGGGCCGTAAGTTTGAACTTTCTGCGCTTCACATAACCGGATTTTTCCAGTTTGAACTTCCTCTCCTTGAATAAAACTGCTTTTAAACGCCCTTGTATAAAACCGATGGTTAACGCAGTTTCGAAAATGGCGTCTCACAGTGATTTGCGTTGTAAACAGAGAGCTGTTATCGAGTTCTTAACCGCAGAGAAGGAAACAGTTGGAAATATTCACAAACGTCTACAAAACATTTACGGAGATGCTGTTGTTGATCGAAGCACAGTTGGACGCTGGTCTAAACGTGTGAGATAATCGGAGAGAGGGAGAGCTAGCCTCGATGATGAGCCACGCAGCGGTCGCCCAGCATCGGCTGTGACATCTCACACTGTGCAACGTGCTAACAGCATCATTCGACCAAATCGGCGCGTCACATACAAGGAGCTATCACTGGAGCGAGGAATTAGTGAAGGAAGTGTGAATACGATAATTCAGCAACTGGGATACTCAAAAGTGTGTTCACGGTTTGTTTCTCGCGAACTGACTGAAGATCACAAAGCCTAAGTAAAAGAAATTGTTTCCGAGTCGTTGGTTCGATACGAGACAGAAGGGGATTACTTCCTTTCACGAATTGTGACTGGGGATGAGACTTGGCTACACTACTTTGAACCTGAAACAAAACGCCAATCCATGGAGTGGCATCACGCACACTTCCCACGCAAGAAAAAGTTCAAAATGGCTCCCTCTGCGGGAAAGGCTATGGCCACCATCTTCTAGGACATGAAAGGGGTGATTCTGGTGGACATTATGAAGAACTGACAAACAATCAACTCAGAGGCATATATTGCTACCATACAGAGACTCCAGAGATGTATAAAGCCAGTTCGACCGGAGAGAAAACTGGAAGACGTCCTTCTTTTGCACGATAACGTAACACCACACAACAGTTTGCAAACAATAGAAGCCATCACAAAAATGCGCTTGACTGTGTTACCCCACATTCCATACAGCCCGGATGTGGCACCTTCAGACTTCCAATTGTTTGGGCCAATGAAGGATGTTATTCGTGGAAGAAAGTTCCAGATGACGATGAGGTTGTTGAGGAGGTTAAGAGGTAGCTCCAGCGGAACCCAGCGGACTTTTACCAGCAAGGAATAAAGGCCCTTGTTTCGAGGTGGAGGAAAGCCGTAGAAAAAGATGGAGACTATGTGGAAAAATAAAAACTTTTAAAAAAGGTATGTAACTACTTGTGTACAAAATTTCGGGAACCTTCAAGGAAACTTGGAAAAAAAAAAAGGTGGGGCAAAATATATTGAGCGGCCCTCGTATTTGTCATAGACAAATAGTCAAGACATAGACAAGTCATGGACAGTTTGTCGAGCGTGTGAACAGTATTGATTGTTGGTATAAATTTTCTGAATTTATACCGTGATAATATACTGCAGTACTGCATTTATTTAATGTTAACAAACTTTTGCTTATTTATAATATGAACATCGTTCATTAAAGTGTAATAGTGTGACTGAGGCTCTTTTTAATATTCAAATTAGTTCCTCTGAAATACAACCACTTTAGGTGTACTCTGACCTCCCAAGTAGTTTTGATGTCTTTTCGTGATGAATCTCCCTGTTTCGCTGCATACATCATCGTTAAGGAAAATACTGTGAATCGCTTGAATTTACTTCTCTTCTTGAGCATGAAATTTCTTTTGGTTTTCTTTTGGTTTTATAGCTCTTATACAGGGTGTCCCGTAAGTCCCTGTACCCCCTGAACATTTTCCTTGCTAGAATAGAGTGAGGGTAAAGGGGTAAAAGGGGTAAAACTTTTTCAGAAGCGTTTGCTTTTTCAACATATAGGCCTATGCATTTTTATCATTATGTCACCCATAATTTAAGGTTAACTTTATAAATTCCTCAGCTTCTTCTCTGCTGTTTGTTTGTTTGTTTGTGTCAGACACCCCATTTATTATCATTTATCCTTGATTTATCCTCAACACGACTTAGCTTGCTTCTGTCTGACTGATTTTTAATTCTTTGTCACTCTGATTGTAGCGACATTCTCCTATTTTAGTTTCGACTTTAAATCATTTATTTCTTTAGAAACAAGTGAAGAACTTCTTTCTATTTACATATTTATGAACTTTAGCTTTGCATTATCATTTTATAATGACATTTTCTTGTAGGACAACTTTTACGCTCATGCTAAAATCGTTTTATTATGATTGTTCCTACTTGAGGAGATATAAAAAAAGATTACATTTAGGAACTGAATAGGTTCCATCGGATTTCAAGATTATGTTTCCTTTAAATGATATTTTAAGAGCAGTTCAAATGTGTGTGTGTGTGTGTGTGTGTGTGTGTAGTACTGATGCTTAAGTCTTCATAAATGTCTACTTATTTGTTTTTGTAAAAGGCTACGTCGTAGCCCTATACAATGCCGCTTCTCGTCTGATGAGCGAGGTTAAGGGACGTTAGGTCATAGGATAGATACCCATCCTCTGCGTTCAGACTGACTCTCAGATGGTTCGAATCCCACGTAAAAGTCCCCTCCGTCACATAACCTTTGTCGTGTGACTGAGGTTAAACAACCCTAAAAAGGTTATTATTAGTGTATATTCTGGTTATTATTTTTTAAAAACTTTTCTAATTTACGGAAAAATTAAGAACTTAAATTAGGTCTCGAATCAAAGAGGAAACGCCAAAACCAAGAACAACTTTTGGCTATTCTTTCTCTTTATCTCCTGATGCAAACTGCATTCCTAATGTTTTACGTTCACTTAAAAGTTTTAAAAAATTTATGTTCCTTCCTGGGATCGATAAAAGGTTTTTAAAAAATATAATGAAAAATTTCAAAGATTTTGGTTACCGGGACGTCGAAAAGTTAATCAGTCTGTTTCTGCCTTTTCATTTAAATTTATTTGTTATTGTTTCTTTACCGTAGGCGAGAAATTTTTTTTTTTTTTGCAAGTTTCGAAATCCTTTTACTCTTTGTCAATTAATTTTATATTTTAAGGCTTTTAATGTTTTAATTTAGTCTTATTTTTGGGTCTTGTAGTGGGATTTTATTTATATATGTATCCATCTTTGTGAATTTTTTCCTTCCTTCAACTGTAAAAAAGATATTTAAAACAAATTTGTTCCATGAAGTGTTCTTATTAGGTATTTGCAGCTTTTCTTACCTCTTTTTTCGAGGTCAAAATCATTTCTGTGGTCTTATTTTCCCTTCCGAGATGACCATGAGTCGTCATGGCTCACTCCTAGGTGGTTTTGTGCTACTTTCAAAGCCTATCTGTATCTAGTCAGTCCATGCTGCGTTATAACATATAAAAAGCCTATCTTTATTTACTCAGACAAAATTGCACAATTGTACAAAATTGTACAAATTATACAAAATTTAATACATGTGCTAGCAGTAAGTATATTTACACAATAACAGCCATCAAAATTTTGAGCCTCACATCCAAAGTCATCATTTTTGAAGCTGTCTTTAAAATCTAAGTGGTTCGTGAGCTTAAAATAAAGGTTAAGGCAAAGCCTACGTAATGTGTCATATTAATATATCTAATCAGGCCACGCTTGAACAAAATTTCATATTCCTTTCTAAAATCGAAGAAGAGTCAGTCAGTTTATAAACTTACAAAAATACCACACCCATTAAGGGTGAAAGGTGAAAGCCAGTAGGTTGAAAGGAGGAGAAGCTTTACTCAAAATCTAAGTGTCTCGTGGATTTAAAGTAAATGTTAAGGTCTCACTGGCTTAAAATTTTCTGTACAAAATATGGTAATGTTTGGGTGAATTTCTGAAAGTGCTGCGTATAGTTTGAATTTAATGTTACTCGTGAGTTGGTCACTGACAAGTTATCTGGAAGTTAGCCGTGCGTTTTATAAAGTGCATAAAAGTGTCGTGATTTCTTTGAAGTTTAAATCGGTCTTTGAAGTCATTAACGTAAGTTGAGAAGCATTTTTGTTTAAATTTCTAATATTCTTATTTGTATTCTGGCGAAAGTGTTATCGGGTTTAATTCCTTTAAATAATGTATACTTTGGTAAGAGTAACCTACGCGAAATATGTAGAAATTGTATAGCATTAATATATTTTATTAATTATAACTTTAGTCGGCCGTTTTGATGTTTAAATTAGAACTGAGAATTTTTTTTCATTGGTTAAGCATAGATATTTTACTTAGTTTGATAGTGAAACACTGAATCGTGTTTGTCCTTTAAACTGTAACTAGTTATAAGTGAATACTAATTTATTATAGGGTAACGACTCGCGTAGTCAATATACGTAATTTGTATATTGTTTAGATGTAATTACAAGGGTTTATTCTGGTATTATAAATTTTTACGGAGTGAAAGGCTTGTATGTCGTCCATTTCTTGGTGTATCTCGTTATCGCTATTCAAGTGGAAATTGCATCAAGACTAGCCAGTTGCCTCGTATAGAAGGTTAGTTTAGTTATTTCTTGCCTCTCTGACTATGAATTGCTGTTCTTTTAGTAAGAGTTTTGCTGATAAGCATAGGGTTGCCAGACCTCCCGTATTTTACGGGACAGTCCCGCATTTGATCCAAAAATCCCGCGTCAAAATCCCGCGTTCAAAATGTCCCGCAAAAAATATTTTTTAAGCAAATTTTTTAGGGATGAATTGATTTAGAATTTCAGTATTATGTATAATAATTTCAATTTATTCACGATGTTTAATTGTTAAATATTATTGTAATAAAATTTTTCTAATTTTGTTTGTTGTAACCGTTGAACAAATCTAGTTTCAATTTGAAAAAAAAAATTTGGTCTTAAAAAAAAACTGAAATTTTTTTGTCCCGCATGGGCATTTGAAAAATCTGGCAACCCTACTCACTTAGCATTTAAGTAACTATACTTAAGTTATGATTAAGACTATTATTATTATTATTGACGTTATCATTACTGGTGTTAATTAATGATAATACTACTGTGATTAATGTAATAATTGGTATTAATCATTATTACTAATATTATTGTACTATTCTTTGACATTATTACTGATAATATTATGATTTTGGTAGTATTTGTGCTCTTATTACTATTTACGGCTAAGGTTAAAAATAGTGGACAAGTTTTTGTTTTATTTAAAAAAATAAATTGCTTATTAGACTTTTAATAGAGCATAGAAGCAAGTGGTTTTTTTTGTAGGTTAGGTTAGAGTAATTACCTTAGAGTTTTTGCTTTCCCATGCTAAACATGGGACTAGTTCGTGTAGCGTATAGTCATTGATATTTAAATATTTGGGCAATTAATTTTAGTAGCCGAAATCCATATTGGGTTCCAAATAAATCTTCCAACAGAGTATACAACCACATGTTTTTTTTTGTATGTTAGGGTTGATTTATTTGGAGCCAGTATGGATTTTGTCTTATATAATTGATCGCCCAAATATCTAAGTATTTAATGAGTCTATACTACACGAACTAGTTCCATATTTAACTATTACAGTATTTATAGATTTATTTACAATTTCTACTTACCAAAACCACTTATTCTTCGCAGAAAAGACTACTTGAATTTTTTTTTTTTTAATTAAACAAAAATTTTCTGATCACCTGAAGATCAGGGTCCCCAGCCTTCGTTAGTTAGCCTGATAAGGCTAACTAACGAAAATATCACGACTTAACCTAACCAATCGTTAGGTCAACTGTACGCCCTTGACGATTGGTTAGGACGTTAGGTTAAGTCGTGATAGTTTCGTTAGTTAGCCTTATAAGGCTAACTAAAGAAGGCTGGGGGCCCTGATCTTCAGGTGATCCAAATTTTTCACTATTATTAACTTTTACCTTTACTATTTTGATATTACTTAACTGACAAGAACGTTATTTTTTAACTATACGGCTATCGTATAAGCTGCTGGCTATTTATATATCGACTATTTGCTGTATTAATTTTGTTCACATTTCTAATAATTTTGGCGCGAGATATACGTACATGGACAATTTGGAGGGAAAATTTGGGAATTAACTCTGAGGGGTTTTTCTTCAAAGGAAACTAGTGTGGGACTAAGCTAACCCTTTCAATACTAGTGGGGGACTGTAATGTTCAGCCGGAAATAACATATCTTATTAAAATTCAACTTTTCGACAGATGTTTTTACATGTTCATACAGGTTTAGTTCAGTTGTCAGAAAAGTAACCCAAAATGTTTGTAATTTAAATGATTAGTCACTGAAATAGTTGGTTTTGAATAACAAGAAATCTTGGTGCTCTTCCAATATGTGCTCTACCGCGAAACTGTGATCTTCCATATTCCAGGCTAACTAACGAAAATATCACGACTTAACCTAACCAATCGTCAAGGGCGTATAGTTGACCTAATGATTGGTTAGGTTAAGTCATGATATTTTCGTTAGTTAGCCTTATAAGGCTAGTTTCACGGTAGAGCACGTATTGGAATATGGTAGATCACAGTTTCGCGGTAGAGCACATATTGGAAGAGCACCGAAATCTTATATTTTTTGGTTTAAAGTAAATATATTCGTAAAAGGACTGGTCACTACTGCCCATAATTTGAGCCGTTTAAAGCCGTGAACCTTTTATGGTTGCTCAAGGAACAGTTTTAACCCAGGTCTTCCGGGTTTTTTTTTTATAAGAATACCTTTCCAGTGCTCACTAACTAATAGTGTATTAAGGTATAGCGCGGATTCCTTTGGGTTTTTGTGAACAAAACACACACTGATATATATATATATATATATATATATATATATAATAAATATATATATATATATATATATGCGCCTCGGTGGTGGTGTGGTTAGCGTCGCTGACTACGAATCCACCGGCCCCAGTTCGAGACCCGACGGCAGCCGGCGCGCACCAAAACCCAGCTGTTCATCCTTCCTTCCACACAATAAAGAAAGTGGTTGGTAGATAAATGGGTACCCTAGGTGGCCTAGTGGTTAAGACGCTGGGCTGCTGATGGGGCGTGGTTCGGATTCCACGTTAAACTGTCGGTCTAAGGTGGAGTGAAAAGCTTGACCTTCGTCAGAATGAACAATTCGGGCGGAAGCTAACCAAAGGCTATATATATACATATATGCCAAAGTTGGTCAAACAATTGTGTAAATTTTCGCCCGTAACCATTTTTTACCAAGTCGTTCTAATAGGTTACATATTTTATATTTTAAAATTTTTGATCACTTTCGTTTGTATGAAGGGTACGTTGTATTATAAAGTTTAGAGAAAGCGTTTTTCAACCGTATACAATGATTATTTTTTCCAATTTCACTCGCTTTAAGATCTTGATTAAAAACTCTAAATCAAATTATTACTTCATGCTACCTCAGGTTTTTACACACCCACTGATTTGTTTTGGTTACGTAACCTAACCTAACCTAACCTAACCTAATCTAAACAGGACTCAAAATAACATCTCCTACAAGAAAGTAGGAGTAATTTTCCAAGTAGGAGGACGGTGATACAAACAATAGTACCAAATAAAAGCGAACATAACATTTAGCGATATATATATATATATTAGGGTGGGGTGAAACGCAATTCTTTGTGGAATATTTATTTGCTTCACCTATAATTTGCTGTATTGAGTTCTCTAGATGACATAGTGATATAAAAGAAAAAATCAATTTTGCCCTACTCGCGCATTTTTGAGAAAAACAAAATAGCCGCTAATCAAACATATAAATGCTTATAACTTGAAAAATATGCATCCAGTTAAAAGACACTATAGAATAAAAATGATTCAAAATAAAAAAAAAATACATTAGAAAGTGCCCTTTTATAAATTATTTTCTCAATTTTAAATTTTATCAAAATTTACCTCGGTAAATGACATCACAAATAAATCACTTTTTTCTAAATAAATGAAAAATTCTTTGATGACCGAAGTATATTACTTTGATAATAGTTAATAACCTTATATAATTTTGAATATTCAGACTATAATCTACAACAACCCTAATCAACGAGAGAAATTATTGACATTTTATTACCACAATTGCAGAAACATATAATCACTACATTTCCAAAAAGATCCCTTTTCCAAAATCGTGAAGTGTTTGCTTTTATGAAATTTTGGTGAATTATTTGTCTCTAATTAAAAGCTAATTGTCAAAAAGTGAAGTCATTTCTTTCTTGGTTTCCATACATGGCAGCAATGAACGAGACCTAATTCTTGCTCTTATAAATCCATCACGGGATTCTTGGGAATATACAGATGAGGCTGCATCGGTGACAAGTTTTATTGCCCTCTCGACACTTTGTGAATGAAGTGGATAATTGGGTAGGCACAGTTTTCTAACCCTAAGTGCATTGAGTTCAATATTTGTGAGCACCATAGTGAGGGGAGGTTCAGTCAGCATTTCTTTTGACCAGTAAATAATATCATCCCATGCGTTTGCGTTGAAATTTATCTCAGGAACCTTAAATTCTCTGATTTTGGACACATTTTCCGTCTTTGTTCTAATGTCCATGATGAAATCAACTGCTCTGTTTCGTTTTTGTTCTGATGTCTCTGATAACATTGCTATCAGAACATTTTCGCAATGAGCAAAATATGCGTTTCTAGCAATGTAAGGCTTTACTACATTCTGAACATCCTTTGGAAGAAGATGAAATCTTTTAATTGCTCCAAATATGTGATGTTAGGTTGTGTCAATTTTAGGGAGCAAAGTGAAATCTTTAGATTTTCAAAGACTACTAGTGACCAAATGATGCATTTTTAAGTGCTAAATCTAAATATGGCTTTAAAATCCAGATTTGACCACTCCTAGCTACTTATATTTGAAGTTGAAGTTGAAGTTGAAGTTGAAGTTTACGAAAAATCAGCAATTTTTGCAAGTATTTTTTTTTATTGTATATAACTACATTTTACATACATTACATACAATTAAAGACATTTTGATTGTATTTCAATATTAAAACTTAGAAATATAGATAGGTTTCTTGAACTTTGCCAAGGATGCCATGTCTGCCTTGCTCTTGTTCCTGGACATGAGCTCCCTACTGGCCACCTGGCCACTGATGTACGCCTCCCTCCTCTCTTGTGAGTAAACATGTTGTGCTGCTTCACTTGTCATCCTCACACACCTCTCTACTGACTGTGTATGTGAGGGCCATGCAGGAACTTCCATTGGCCTATCCAGAAACTCCTTGATTGCAGCAGTGGTGAGGGAGCAGGTCAGAGGAGGCTCAGTCACGCCAGAGTTCCAGTCAATAATCTCCGAGAGTTTGGTGGCATCTGGGTTGATGTCAGGAGTCTTCCTGGGTCTGACACTGCAGTCTCCTACCTGTGTGTCCTCATCTCCTTCACATCTGATTTCCAGTATCCTCTTCACTGCCTCCCTCCTCTCCTCCTCCACCTCACTGCACAGCATGGCCTGAAGCACAGCCTCAGAGTGTGCATACCAGGCTGATCTCTTCACTGTAGGCATCACTATTCCTATCACCTCCTTCTTCTGACTTCTGAGCAGCTCCAGCTGGTACAGTACATGCCTGGGACCCTCCACCCAGCTGTGATTTAACTTGATGTTGAACCAGTTTGGCATGCAGACTCCCACTATGAATTCCACAATTATCCTCAGATTCTTCAGGTTTCTACCCTTCAGCCCATGTTTGGAAATCCACAATCTGCAGAACTTTAGAGCCGTGGTGAGCCACCTACTGTGACAGACTGGCCCAATCTCCAGGAGAGCTAGACTCTGAGGTATCTCTCCCGATCTGATGGTAGTGATGATTCTGTAGCCATATGATTGGTCTGTGGTGCTGAGGTCCTTGACTACCTCCTGACTGAGATGGGGTAGAGGAGGACCAACAGTGATCCTCGTGAAGTTTGGGTTGATCTCCAGATCAGTGGCAGTGTCTAACATCTTCCCTAGGGGCCCAGACCACTTGTTGTTGCTCAATGTCTTACCATCCAGTGCAGTCACCAGATGTCTGAGACTCAGCTTCCCAGTGTGCAAGTCACAGACAATCCACACCAACTTCCTACTAAGCTTGGCCTCCACATAATGCATTACTCCTCCCTCCCAGCCAGTATTCACATTAGTACTGTCACCTCCTGTGGCCAAAAGGGTCTGGTCTGCTCCTCTCTCTCTCAGCCAGTTCACCAGATGATTAGCAATGACCTCAGCATGACTTCTCTCCTCTGCAGCTTCCTCTGGTACAAAATGCCACAAATATTTCCCATCTGGTTCATTGCACACTGTGCAGTGTTCTTCCTTAATGAAGCCAGGAAACTGCCTGTCACTGCCCTCAGCTTCCATCATCACTTTGGTGTCATCTCTTTTCCCATCAAAGAAGATACAGGTGATGCCATTTTCCCTAATCTCTTCATCAAACTTCTTGACCAGCTCCTTAGTCAGTCTCTCCTGAGCCCTCCTCACCTTGTTGTAATCAATCACCAGTGCTGTGTCAAACCCTGTGATAAGACCAGCATCAATCCAGGCAACAGTGGCAATCTCTGCAGTCTCTCTCAGCCCAGTGTGATGTCTCAAGCTAGCCAGAGCTATGTTGGTGATATCTTCACTGTTGTATTTCTTCTTCTTAGCCACAGACTAGGAAGAAGTTGTCGCAGCCTCTGGTATGAAGTCTTTGTCCTCCTCTCTCCTCCCTGCCTCCTCCAGTATATCTCCAGTCTCCTCCAACTCCATCTCCAGCAGTGATTCCTCCCTCAACTCTTCCTCTTTCTTGGCTGACTCCTCTGCCTTCCTCCTCCTCTTCTCCTCGGCCTTCCTTCTCTGTTCCTGTCTCTGCAGCACTGCTTCCTGTCTCCTGGTCTCAGGGTGATCAGCAAGACCCATCTGGTGTGCCCCCACACTGCCCACTTTTTCTCTCTGACCTTTAATGAAGGCAAGCTCCTGCACTGGTATCTTCTGCTCGCTCCTGCAGCTGTAGTCAATGTGAACCTCACTGTTGCAGACAGGGTTGCACCCAAGCTCACTGCAGCTCCTAATCACACAGTGACAGGTCAGGATATCCACCAATTTGTCCAGTTTCATCATGAACCTATCTTTGACCTCTAGCTTCACATTGCCAATGGACACGTTCACTGCCTCATCCCACAGTGCCTTCACTTTAGCCTGATCCTGACCTCAGTGTTGATTACAGGTCCTATGAATAGAGCGTTGGTCTTTCTCCACTGAGCCAGTGGGTAATTCCTCCTGTCGTCCTCACTCATCTCTCTCCTCAACAAACCACACCTCAGCAGATCTCTGGCTGTGGGCAGCTCAGCAGGGGGAAGTTCCCTCCTAGTCCCCACCAAATGACAGGTGACAACTTGATTTGCTTCGGGTTCTGATTTCTTTCTGACTCAATTGACTCATCCTGTGGACCTGTGAACAAAAGAAATGTCATTGAAATTTGGATAGGCCTACTGATTATGATTACATAAAATTAAGTTAATTGAAATTCTTAATATCTCCCTATAAGCTCAGATAAAAGGTTGTGTTGTTATAGGTGCAAGACTTAATTATTCAAAGTAATGACAATTTCATATATCTATCATATCAAAATATACAGAAAGTTTGGTTGTCACACATAACATTTCGAATAATTTGAATTACACAATATTTACATTACGAAGTAATCAAAATTGTCAAAAAGGAGGGAAAACACATGCATTCACAATCAAAACTCCAGCATTTGTGACTGTGTGAAACTTAGAAGCCATACTGCACACCAAAAATAACCAAAGTTGACCACACATATCAATGGCACATTGATATACGATGCTAGAGTCATATTTAGGTTATATTTCAAACCTTTCTGGTCAAATATAAGTAGGTAAATGGCTTTTTTAAACAACACTAAAGATATTTTTAAGTTTGCTAGATAATATGACATCATTTGAGCATTAGTAGTTTTGAATTGTTAACTTTACTAAAATTGACACACCGTAATGTGATGTGGTCCATTCCATATATATGGTCTACTCTTGATATCGAACCAGCTTGGTCCATAATTTGTAACAATGAAGAAAATTATTGAATAAAGAGCCAATGAAGGAGTTTTTTCTGCAATGTATAGTCGGCAGACACGATTTTCTAATGTCAGCCATCCAGAATGGTTCAGTGGTCCGGGTTTTGTATTTTCCAAATCTTTTGGGACATTTTCACTTCCTATAGCCACAATAATTTTGTACAAATACTGTTGATCTTGGCTAAGATCATCGATAACCTCTTCTGATATGTGTGTTAAATCAATGCCTTCTCTAATTGGTTTAAAATTGACTGCAGGCATTTTTTCACATTCTTTCAATGCTACTCCGATTTTTCCAGTGAAACATGTTGGACCTTTTGTTTTACCATCAAAATGTTCAAATAAGTGTCGAAGGGGAAGTTCATTTGTATGCAGCATACAAATGCTCCATTGTAACGGTTTCTTTAGTTTTTCTTTTATGAGGTGGATGATCCCACCCTTGGCACCTGTGTTGGAATTTGTACTGTCTCATCCTATGAGACGAATGCTCTCATTAATAGCTCACTCTTTAAAGGAGGAGAACAAACTATCAGCTATATCTTGAGCTTTACCAGAAGAAGGAACTACATGGGTTAAATATTTATTTCCTGGCTCAGACACCAAAACATAGTGTTCCTCTCTAATGGAGTCTCCGTACCATTTGTTTCCTTTCTTCACCTTCACCAAAGTCTTGTCCTTTCTTCCGTCAAAAAATATGACAGCAGGATTAGCTTTACTCTCCATCACCAAACTTTTTCTCATTTTCTCTCTTTCCCGTCGGATTTTGTTTTCGTTAATCAAAAGCGTACTATCTTCTTTAGCGATTGCTCCATAATCAACTAAAGCAGCTGAAGCCAAAGCAGCTGCTGCTCGATCAGAAATTCCAAATCTATCGGCTTCCATCGCTACAGTAGGCAATGGAAGTCTCATTTGACCTTGTATGGCAACTGACTCATAGTCTGATTCACTCTGAAGTGGGTCTAATTCATACTGTGTGGAAGTACTCTCTACATCTGTAAAACACACTATTTCGGTTAAAATATGAGAGTCCTTCATTTCTCTTCTTTTAACCATTCCTTCTTCTGTCCGCAATTTCCTAGACTGCATTTTTTTAATTCTTTTTGTCATGACTTTATCAACGCCCCCTATTTTCATTGTACGCGTCGATCGCTGATCCTGTTAAAACAGAAGCTCTTCTTTTGGTACCTTCAGTTCTCTTCGACAGGTGCATCTTATGTGAACATCTTCGCAGCTCTCAGGGCGGCCAAAGTTTTGATGGGAGATAAAAGGGCATTTACAAGCACTGATATCGAATAATTCTTCCAAGGTGTCATTAAAATTTTCCTTCATTTTGACACTACTTTTTGATCTAAGATAGTTTGCTTTGCCGATGAACCGCTTTAATTTGATATAAGCTGATTTGTCAGCTATTGCAGGAATTGAAGCTTTTCTCCAAATACAGAGTATATCTTCAGTAATTTTGTTGAAAATATCAGTTATGTGAAGTCACTGAAGTGGCTTCTTTTAAAAGAACATGGTATTGGCCCACCTGTTTATTTGTTGGCAATGTTGTAAGAGGAAGCGCTTGTGCGGTTCCAAATATAAAATGTGGTTTTGATTGACTCCTTGTAGCTGTAATGTTTGAAGGAGAAGCCGTATTTGTTACTAATCAGAAATTACCAATTCCAAATCCAACAAAAACCTGAAAAATAAAAATTTTCATTAAACATCTGAAACATTTATGAGGTAGAAAATGTGAAATAAACAATTTTTGTTTCAGCAAACTTTTTTGTAAAAGGAATACTTTTCGAGTTATGAAGCGTATAATGACTGGCTGGCCGCCATTTTGCAGGGGGGGGGAATGGGGTACTTAGGATGAATTGAAAATTTGGTAATTCTCACTTTTTTATAACCTCTCAATCCACCTTATTACCAGTGAAGCAATAGTTGAAAATTTTTTCACCCCACCCTAAGAAATATATATATATATATATATATATATATATATATATATATATATATATGAGGGGTCGCGCGTCTTAAGGTACCTAAGCGCCACCATAGGCGAAAACGTGTTTTTGATGGATATCACTATTTTCACCCTTCCTCTATCTCGTGGTTTGGGTTATAATGACCTTACGACACTAGAAGTATGGTTGAAAACCTTATGAAGCGAACTACTTTTTTCACCTCTATCGCCAGCCAAAAGTTCACCCAAAGTTCGGCATAATAAGAAAATAAAAAAATAAAAAAAAATATATAAAATATGAAAATCTATTCCAAAACCTTATCAACATCTTCATTAGCATACTTAGAACTCTAATTTAGCCAAAAATGAACGTTCCAGCTCAATTAATAACAGATACTTTTACCAGAATATTGCTGAACTTTGGAGGCGATTTCGGATCAAGTAAAGATAAGCACCCCCAAAGGTATCTAGTAAACTTAAGCACCCCCAAAGGTATCTAGTAAACTTAAGCACCCCAAAGGTATCTAGTAAACTTAAGCACCCCCAAAATTTACCAAGTAAAGATAGGCACCCCCAAAATTTACCAAGTAAAGATAGGCACCCCCAAAATTTGCCAAGTAAAGATAGGCACCCCCAAAATTTGCCAAGTAAAAGATAGGCACCCCCAAAATTTACCAAGTAAAGATAGGCACCCCCAAAATTTACCAAGTAAAGATAGGCACCCCCAAAATTTACCAAGTAAAGATAGGCACCCCAAAATTTACCAAGTAAAGATAGGCACCCCCAAAATTTACCAAGTAAAGATAGGCACCCCCAAAATTTACCAAGTAAAGATAGGCACCGCCAAAATTTACCTAGTAAAGATAGGCACCCCCGAAAATTTACCTAGTAAAGATAGGCACCCCCGAAAATTTACCTCGTGAAGATAGGCACCCCCGAAAATTTACCTCGTGAAGATAGGCACCCCCGAAAATTTACCTCGTGAAGATAGGCACCCCCGAAAATTTACCTCGTGAAGATAGGCACCCCCGAAAATTTACCTCGTGAAGATAGGCACCCCCGAAAATTTACCTCGTGAAGATAGGCACCCCGAAAATTTACCTCGTGAAGATAGGCACCCCCGAAAATTTACCTCGTGAAGATAGGCACCCCCGAAAATTTACCTCGTGAAGATAGGCACCCCCGAAAATTTACCTCGTAAAGATAGGCACCCCCGAAAATTTACCTCGTAAAGATAGGCACCCCCGAAAATTTACCTCGTAAAGATAGGCACCCCGAAAATTTACCTCGTAAAGATAGGCACCCCCGAAAATTTACCTCGTAAAGATAGGCACCCCCGAAAATTTACCTCGTAAAGATAGGCACCCCCGAAAATTTACCTCGTAAAGATAGGCACCCCCGAAAATTTACCTCGTAAAGATAGGCACCCCCGAAAATTTACCTCGTAAAGATAG